>BJCM01035968.1:0-10916 GCA_018326385.1 Flaveria bidentis | reverse complement strand
ATCATTTTAATTATTCTTGGTCTTAATTGATTTATACCATCTTTGTTAAACCAAAACATAAACATTCATTATTTTATTTAATTACTTAACCCCCCAAATTTCAATTGAAACCCTAGTTCACGTCTAATTGTTAATCTTATTATTAAACTTAATCTTGGAATCAATACATTTAGGTAACTTGTAAAAGAAATCGTTGGAGCCCCGTTTAAATTCTTATCATCGCCTTATATATATCTTGTGAGTTTTCCAAGTAAGTTCTTTATGCCCCATTTTTACTTTATTTCACACTGTTTGGGGTAAAACATGTTAACCTTATATAAACTTACACTTGTAAACATCTTGATACTTGTAAATGCACTTGCAATTCATACTTTTATTTATCATGGTTATTTGTGTTATTGTAAGTCTTAAATGAGATACATATTTTGTTTACAATCATTAACTATTGCTAGCCTGACGACGTCTTAGATCTTTGGGCATGACAAGCCTATTTAGTACTAAAGCAGATGTATTGCCGGCTCCTGATGACATATGCTTGTTCATCATGGGATCCAAGTACACTTAACCAATCTAATAAACTTGTAATCAAGTCGAGGTTTGATTGTAACTGTATGTGTTCTATAAACTTGCTAACTCATAACCGTTGACATGAATTGCTACTTGTAAATCTTTATATATATATATATATATATATATATATGTATGTATATATATATATATATATACGTGTGTGTTTAACCCATGGGAACTCACGAACTTCAAAGTTGACCATTTATTTTTAACATGTTTCAGGGTTACTACTTGAAAATCTTTTCGTGCTCATATAGGTTTTGGACTTAGTTATTTGAAAGTCTTATGTTGTTGTGTATATCTTGTTTGTGTTGTATTTATTTAATTGTCTTGTAATGTTCAATAAAAATGACATTTAATATTATTACAACTTATTAGCTCCATGTGTTATGAACAATCGTTTAACATTCTTCCGCCCCAATAATTCCGCCATCGGTCGGGGTGTGACACTCAAAACTCACCATGATGGAGTTGGGTATTGCAGTCATTAGAATAGTCATAGCATTGCCATTAATGTCCAGCTTTTTCCGGTCCTCATCAGAGTAGTCTTCTATAGTTTTCTCTATCATGGCACCGTTTCCACCTGGTGCAGCAACCTTTGGTCTGTAAGGACCATTGATGATAGATTGCCACATCTTGCCATATTGGAACCTGATGAAACATTTGATCCGTCTACTCCATGATCTAATGTTTTTAGGGGTGATGATAGTTGCTTTGGTCATCGTCCCCATTTCAACTTCAGATTTTTGGTTCAGGGCCATTTTGAGTGTGTTTAAAGAATAAGTGAAGAAGGGTTGATTTGAATGGTAAGCTCTCACAATCAAAAGCTTAAAAATCTCTAACGCCAATTGTAGGATCGGGTTTTGTCACTAAACACTTATTTTCTCTTAAACTCACTTAAACACACTCAGTTAGATGATGAAAAATCTCTCTAAGAGTTGATAATAATATATTAAGTAACTAAGAACACAAGAAGATAATTTTCAAGGCACTTGTATATATTACTTCTCAAATCAAAGGTATTACAAGACTCTTACAAGCATGTTACATGAGTTACAATGATAAACTATATATACTATTACGTACAGTCGGATATACGTTGATACCAACTGGAAACCTATGACTAAAGAAAATACTACAAAGCTAAAGACAAGGTATCTTAGATAAAATATTTTCTAAGATAAGGTAGTCATGATATGTCCATGACTTACCTTTTGTCACCTACTAAAGTTGGTAACTGTACTAACTAATAAAAGGTGAACAATGGAATACAGCATGGTCAACTACATGGGCGTGGGAAAGTGTCAAGCAATATATAAGAGATTTGCGGCGGAGTGTCAGAAGGACCTATGTCCATTGGTTTATAGTAGGTTCTTCTGAAGGTTAACTGGCTTCGGAAGAACTTGTTCTTTCGAAGCCACTTATATTTCGGAAGATGCTACTTCTTCTGAGGCTTGAGGCTTACTTCAGTTCTTCATGCTTCGAAAGTCATTGTCTTGGTTTCTTCTAAGTCTTGAACTTTGGAAGAAAGAAGACTGTGTCTTCAGAAGTTGTAGTTTTCATTCGGAAGATTCTTCAAACATAATTTTTGGAAGTTCTGGCTTTGCCTTCGGAAGTTCTTGACTTAGCTTCGGAAGACCTTTATTAGTTGCATCAAAATTGTATAAGTGTTTGGTTTAGGTTGCACCAACCTTTCTAGATCCAACAAACAGGTCATAAAGCTGGTCCGGTTATGTCTATGTAGGTCATTTCTAGTTGAACTAGCAGGCTATCGATCAAGCCGGTGAACCAGGTGGTCCAGCTGAATTTCGATCTTTTTTCTCTTCAAAATCTCATTTTTTATTATTTTGTATTGTTGAATCCATATTTTTAAGGAAACTTCATTGAAATGAACCAACTTTTGTAAATGATTCAATTAAATAACTTTAATGTTTTTTGTTTCAATTTAGTTACTCAACTTGCAAGTAATATGCACTGGCGGAGCATTATAGGGGTCGGGGGGCCACCGCCGCCCCTATTTTTTCGTCCGTAGTGTTAAATTTTAACCCGATAGTGTAATTTTTTGACCCGGTAGTGTAAATTTTTATATAAATATCGAGTCCGTCCCCCTAAAGAAAATTAATTTTGCCCCCACCCCCTACAAAAGAGTTGAAGCTCCACCACTAGTAATATGTTAATTCTATATGTTTTATCTGTTTAACATGTTAAAATTTTATCCTGACTTTTTTTCAGAAAAAAAATTGTTGATATGAAATTAAGAATTCTTATTCTAAATTACCTGTTTAATTAGATATTTTTTAACAGATTGGCTTCTAACATTTAATGTTAATTTAATTTATGAATTGTAATTCCATGTTAACAATTGGAAATAAAGAAATAAGAAAAGCTACGTTAGCATTTTAACTTGTTAAACATGTGAAATATATATAAAATTAACACACTACCCACAAGTTAAGTAATTATATTAGAATAAGAAAGTTTAAGTTATCTAAATGAAACAATTGCAAAAATTGATTAAATTAGTATGAAGTTTTTCCTTTTATGTATATTTAAGTAGTCATAGTTTATTAAAAATGCATATATACATTAAAACAAATATTATTTCCATGTTTTGTTGTTAATTTGATATAGGTACAAAAATTTTATTCTTCTATTATTTATTACATGGTTCTTATTTCAAATCAAATTTGACTAGTCTAATAAGTGAGAGTATTAAACTGATAAGATGAACGTTACATTATACTACCCATAGTCTTCTCAAAATATAATAATTAATTAATATAGTACTAATTATCAACTTAATTAGTCATTAGGATTTTACATTATGTTTCAAAAATTTTACATTCAATTCTCACTTGGTCAACTAATTTTGAGTGTTGGGTCGACCTTTCAAATTAATTTATATTTTATATAATACAATACTAATTAACAAGTGTTTTGTGTATAGTGGTGTGATACATCATACTTGTCAAGTGGTTTGTGTTTGAGAATTTTGTACTATGTGTTTAGTAGGTTGTATTTATTTTTTGTTTTATTATTAAATCTTTAACTTTATTTTAACTCAAAACTTTTACATATTTTACAATGTATTCTCAACATCTTTTTACTTTCAACTTTGATCCTTTATACATTTCTTTTTTTTAATTTTTAGTTTTGTATATCGATCTAAATTTTGTGTATGGTTCAACGTTTTTACGCTTATTTTTTCACGTTTAACGGCTCCTTCGCCACCAGCTGGTCTTAGATCACTTATTATTTTATGTATTTTACGTTCGTCTGCGTGGTTCAATTTTTTATATGTACTTTTCGTTCGTTTTATGTTTTTTTTTGTTTTTATGTGGTTCGCCTGCGTGGTTCAATATTCTTACGTCTTTCGTTTAGTTTTATTTTCTTTTTTAACAAGAGTTATTTCAATATTGGTGGTTACTAGTGAAGGTGTACCATTGGTGCTATTTGGTACGTTTTTAAGCCCCCGGCAACGCGGGGGCCATAAGACTAGTTATATATAATACTAATTTTTAACTTGGTCATGCATCATTAGTTGTACTTCATGTTTTATAGGTTGTACTTTTGTATTTTTTTTATTTTTTTTCTTTTAAATTGTAACACTAATGGTTTTTATCTTTTCTATTGAATACTAATATTTTTTTATTTTTAACTTTGGTCTCATATACTTTTAATCTATTACAAGTTTTTTGTTTTACGTTTGAAACTAAATTTTTTGTGTTAACATGCCGCAACATGCGTATGTGGTTCAATGTTTTTACCTTATTTTTTCTATTTATCGATCACTTCGTGTTTTACGTTTTGGTCTAATTTTTGCACGTTAACTCACCGCAACGTGTGTCCATGGTTCAACGTTTTTACGCTTACGCCTACGTTTTCTTTTCATTATTATATTTTTTGTGGGCTTTTTCAGTGATAGTAATAGCTAGCGATGGTGTGACATTAACGTTGGTCATCATGGTTTTACGCCCCCACCGCTAGGGGTGTTCAAAAAATCCGATATCCGAAACTATCCAAAATCCTATCCGAATCCGAATAAATCGATCCAAATCCTTATTTGGATATTCAGATCGGATCTCATCCGAATCCGAATTCCTTATCGGATTTCGGATCGAATTTCGGATTTCACAATTTTTTTATTCGGGTTATTCGGATTATTCAGATATCCGAATAATCCGAATAAGACATCAACTATATTTCTAGCCTAATACTCGCTACTCAACTATTTATCATGTTTTTCAACTCAATACACAAGAATATTTACATTCTATTAATAATCTTAAATAATTATGTAATAATCAACCGTTATTCTAAATTAGAGATTCTAATCTTCGGGTTTCATATAATTATCTATTATGTTTTAATTTGAATTTGCGTACAAGTCAAGTTATTTTAGTTTTATATCTTTTATTGTTATTTCCAACTTATAAAATATTTAAAATAAAAAATTAGCAAAAAACAAAAAACAAAAAACAAAAAATAGAAGAATGTTATTTGGTTTATTCAGATTATTCGGGTATATCTGAATCCAATCTGAATTGAATTCGGATAGATTCAAATCGGATAGAAAAATCCTTATTCGGATCGGATCGGATTTCGGATAGGGTCCTGAAATTTTCAAATTCGAATAATCCGTTATCCGATCCGATGAACACCCCTATCCACCGCAACACGGTGGGACATAATACTAGTATACATACTAATTACCAACTCAAATATGCATATATTGTTGTATTTTATGCATTAAAATTTGTAACATTTTTTTTCTTTTAATCTTTTATTTTAAACCCAATACTTTTACATCATTTACAACTTAATCTCTATAATTCTTTTACTTTCAACCCTCTATACATTTAGTTTGTATAAATTTTTCGTTTTACATATTATTGTAAGTTTTGAGAGTTAACACATTGTAACATGGACATGTGGTTTCAATGTTGTTACACCTATTTTTTCCTATTTAATGACCTCGTCGTAACGTGCGGGTACTAGATCGACTAAGTCATTGTTTATAATGTTTTGCGTTTCTACATTAGTTTTTGTTTGATTTTATTCTCTTTCTTTTTTACTATGAGTTTCCTGTATTAATGGTTGCTGATGATAATGTAACATTGTTGCTATTTGGTATGATTTTACGGTCGTCTTAACACGATCGCTTTGTACTGGTTTAACCTATATGACTAATTGGCTATAGTATATTAAACAAGGAAGGGTGGGAAATTTGTGATGTGGTCCCTGGCCGGGCAATCATTAGAAGAGACAGCTGCTAAATGCTAAGCCTAAAACCGGTGCGGTTTTCGGTCTGCCCAACATTTTGGGAATAAAGTGAACTTAGTGGCTACCGACCCACTTCAACTAATCTCAACACAACTGCAATACTAAATAAATAAAAACTTAATAAACTAATCTCAACACAACTGCAATACTTCATAATTTATATAAGTTATGTGACTCTGGTGTAGGGCTTATTACATCTATATTAATTCATATGTAGTTGAATAGTAATAATAATAAGGCAAATTAGATTTTAATAATTCAAATTATTATTCATTGACCGATAATAATATATACTATTGATTTGACAGGTAACAATGAAAACTTTTATTTTTATTAATAACAACAATCTCGGTAACATAATTATTACAAATTTATGCTTGACTTCGACTCAATTTTAACAAAAGTTAGGATTATTACAAGTTTAATCAATAATATTGATTATTACCAATAACTAATAGTTTAGATTATTAAAATTCAATTGTTTTATAGTAATTTAATATATTAATAATTTAATATATTTATTTAATTTTGTTTATTTAAATAATATACTAATAATAATTATAATCATTTAATGGTAATTGTTTAACAAATGTTTCTTTAGTTAATGTATATGTGACCACGGTCTGGTTCGATGGATGTGGGGATGATCACGGTCCGTTTCGGTCGGAATTTTTAGGTGATCGATGGTTTAATGGTATTATATAGATGTAAATTAAATCAATTAATTGTTTAATAATTATAACGATTTAATAATAATAATAATAATGATAATAATGATGATGATGATAATAATAATAATAATAATAAATTCTAATTTGACTATTAAATATTAATATTTAAAAATTTGTTTATTGAATGTTGATTAAACGTTCTAACTAGTTAACTTCAACACCTTTACATCCTGACACGTTTTAAAACATTGTTTAAAATGTCACTTTAAACTTCTTAGATTTCTGAAGTTTTGGGTTTACGTATAAGTACGAGTTGGGTCAAATATAAATTTTGTGTGCATACTTTTACATAAGTTTTGAGATGATTTATATTTCAACGTCTCCTTACGTTTTGACGTAATTTTTTATTTTGATATGAGGAGGGTCAAATATAAAACGTTTTTGTTCGATAATATAAATCCAAGTTACTCTATGTTTTAATGTAACTTTATTTGAAAACGATTCGGAACGATCCTAATATATACTTTATCACGTCACGTACAGCACAATTGCACGTGTTTTTTATGTACATTTTGAATTCGAATACGTTTCAACGTAAATTTGTTTGAAAAAGATTCTAGTCAAATATAACACGTAAAGTTAAGTTAAATATAGTTTAAGATTTGACTTAAATTTAGTCCAAATACAAATCGAGTTGATTGTTAGTTTTTACATTGTCAAATCATAAACAATGCCTCCGCAACATGTTGTTGCATTCATGTTTTAATATTTGCGATCATGGTGGAATTTCCCAAGCAAATCAGAAAAACCTAGTTTAGTTTCGTAACTTGTATAAGTTATTATTATAATAATAAGTTATAAGATTATGTTTTATTTTTAATGTTTTATATTATAATAAAATATTATTAAATAAAAGTTTGGTGCTTATTGATGGTTCACATAAGATGACAGCTAATAGGCTCCCAAATTAATAAATGGGTGGCATTTGGTAAGCCACTTTCTGGCCGCTGCCTGAACCATGCGACACGGTCAACCAACCTCACTTGTTCTATTCACTTTTTTGTGCTCTTCTGTTTTAAACTTATTTATTTATTTTACATACTTCTTTCAAATTTTATTTTTGAATTTGTTTTAAAATACACTTATTCAAGTTTTTTTTTTAATGAGAATGACTAAATGTAATTCCGATCAAAGGTGATTAAAACACCCAAAAGGGGACGAGTATTCGAACTTGTATTCCAAACTCAGAGTATGTATGTCATTAGTTTTAAAAATTTTCTTTAGTAAAGAAAGATGGTGAAAACATGTTTTTCCCCTTAATTATTGTAATTTTCCATTCTATATTTTTTTAATTAATTATCCATACTGCATGTAATTTTAATTCTTATAATCTATTAAAATATATATCTAATTAAATTATATATTGTGTGTATAGTATGTAAAGTTAGTTATGGATGGGTTTTGATCTCTTCCATAATAATAATTGGTCGGTTATCACAGGATTCTTCAATTGTTGGTTTCCATTTATTTCGACTACCACATATGGGACTGCTTTTGGGCGATTATCACATGGTTGGACAGGCTTCCAACCATGCTTAATCTTCATAGGAGATCCATTATCACTGTTGACCTCACTTGCCCTTTATGCAACGAGTTCCCTGAATCAAATGATCATGTTTTCACCGAATGCTTTGTGGCCACCGTAGTTTGGCAGATGGTATCGTCATGGTGCAGAATCCCTCCCATATTTGCTTTCACCGTAGCGGACCTTTATCGGATTCTGGAGTCTCTAAAAATCAACGACACCAATAATGAATTGGTGCGTTCAATCATTTGTGTTGCATGTTGGGCGATTTGGCGAGCTAGAAACAACTGGGTGTTCAGAGGCAATTCTCTTATCATCAAAAATCTTCTGGCTGAAATCAAAATCATAAGTTTTCTTTGGATAAAAAATAGGGGTAAGTTAAGCTCCTTAGAATGAAAAAACCGGAGTAATTTTATTGTTGAATAGGTGCTATTTTAGTTTTTATGTTCTGTATAGGTCTAGCTCATTGCTAGTTTCCTTTCTGTGTGTATTTCGTTTATGTTTTTAATAAATTCTTAACCTTTCAAAAAAACATATGTGACTGCTTTTGGGTACATTTCACGTAATTTATTTAGACGTCAAGTATGTGAGAGGGGAGAGGTACATTTAGCATGTTTTTCATATCAAGTGACTTAAATGGAATATGTATAATCCGAATTTCACATTTTGTTATAATAAGTTAATATAAACTCACTATATACTATCTACCATTCCTTTGTGTTCCTTTTTTCATTTAAATTTCTTGAAAAGCTAAAATCTATAGAAATATTCATAAAACAAGAACATCTATGATTTACTTATTCTAATAAAAAAGTAACTATGGATGTCACATGATAACACAATATTTATTCTTAACAAAATTTTTCCGTTTTTCTCCTATATTAAATAACTTCATCAGTTACTAATTATATTATTTAATTCACTTTTTGATTAAAAATTATTTAAAAAAATTAAAAAATAGATATATTTGTTAGAGCTGAATAGTCTATATTATCAACACAGTCAAAGTCAACAAAATCAACGTCACGGTCAAAGTCAACAAAAGTCAATCCTGACACGTTCGAGACGAAGAACCGAGACAAGACGTTGAAGATTTAGATGACTAGGAGTTATATTGTAATAAATATATTTTGTGTGAACAAAATATATTTTATCTTGTTTTTAGTCATTTTTATGCTTAATATGTAAGTTTTTATTAATTAGCCTAAGTCTAGGAGGTCAAATGCAATTAGTGAATATTAGTCTAGACTATAAATAAGTTAATTATCATTAGGTTTTAACTAATGGTTGAATGACCATTTGATTAGGGTTTTCACATTATACAAATCATATGTAATCAATATAGATCAAAGGGGTTTTATTGAGATTATCATTGTTTGATCCATAATTCTTTATGTTATCTGATTCAAGTGTGTATCCTGGAGTTACAATATTTTTAATGTTTATTTCGAGAGAAACAAATTTTATAAAAAAAATTCACATCATACTTTTTTGAAAATACAAAATATTTAAAAAATGATATTTTTAACATGTTTTTTATTTGAAACGAAATATTTAATTTATTTTTTGGGAGAAAAAAAGTTTAATTTTTTAAAAAATTTAATATCGTTATTTTATTTCTTATAGTCCTTACTCATACATAATTAAAATTATATATTATTTTATAATTAATAAAATTTTATTCTTTTTAATATCTTATGTATTCATGCCGTGTAATATACGGGTTAACTAAAACTAGTATATATATATAAATAAGCAATTATTTTACAAAGTTTTTTAATTATTCTTTTGTGGAAAGTAAAAGATACTTGTTGCCTTTATTCTACTTATGTGGATATTGTATGAGAAAAACACGGAAATATGGGAGGGGTGGTGGAGGGGCAGGGGACTCGTTTATATTACAATAAAGTGATGTTGACCTACCCTTTTTGGAGTGCATGGTGGGTCTTACAATACCCTAATAGATTATTGTGTTTAACACGCATAACGTAACATTAACGTTGTAGATGAAATTATTTCATTAGTGGCGGACTAAGAAATTTTGTTTTTGTCGGTGTGATCAGAGCACTGAATTTCTATTAATATGATTTTAGAATTTTTTGGTCAAGCATCACTAAAATTTCAATGAAAAACAAATAGAATCACTAAAATTGTCAATTAAAGGATGAACTTGCTTATGTTGGGTGAAACTGTAGCCGACTTTTAATTTAGCTTGATTTTGAGTTGTGTTATTGGTCTAGAAAAGAATAGACAATGTAGTTAGTCAAAAAATATTAGGGTCTATCGAAATATCTCATGTTATATGTTCTACATAAACAGTAAAAAAAAAGACCAGTGTCGCTTGACCCCAACCGGTCCTTCCTATATTTGCCATTGGATTTTTTTTATAAATCTTTATTTTTATTTTTAGTTATTTACTATTATAACAAGTCTAGTTTAAACATACAAAAATTTGAAGCCATTATTATAAAACCATGCTTGAAAAGACCATTCTCACCTTATGATGAGCACAAGCCCTTAGTTACTGATAGGACCTGCTACGTACGGTGTACTAACTGATTCAACGTAAAACCAGATCAAATAATGCGGAATCCTATTTGATTGGCGATCCAATCAAAGAAAACGTTAATCCGATCAAACCTAACGATTAGAATACGTTAAGAATAGATTAGGAATGATCTGAAACGTTCTATGAACTTGGATGAGACATACTGGACGAACTCAGACGGCTAGGGTTTAGTAATCTCGAAAACTCTCGTTTTTCCACGAATTAAGTGGTATTTATAGGTTACAGTCTTCATTCGTAC
>BJCM01035943.1:0-13694 GCA_018326385.1 Flaveria bidentis | reverse complement strand
ACTCAAGACCTCAATGTACAGTTACCAAAAGCATAGACCTTTTCACCAACTCATGTAAGTTGGTGACCTTACAGAGATGTAGCGGAAAGGTGTCCAGCTTTATGGAAAAGTACATCAGATAAAGCATGTGTCAAAAGTCTTCGGATGAAATCTGTCTTCATGAGTTAAAGCTTCGGAAGACTTTGTCTCTGAGGCTTCAGAAGACTTCATATTTGGCTTCGGAAGATATTGATCTTGGCTTCGGAAGATTTCACACTTAGAATATTCCGGTTGCATGTGTGAAACTTCCTAAGCATTCTTCTTCATAGTACTTGTGCAGCATTCAGGAGAGACTTTGGATGTTTAGGTTGCATTAGCCTCTTCATTAATCTCTACAATATATATATATATATATATATATACTAATTACCAACTTTGGTATGTATTATGGTTTATAACATGTGCATTTGTGGGTTGTGTCTACCTTTTTTTACTTTTAACTCTTTTATTTTAAACCAATACTTTTATATCGTTTATAATTTAACCCCAACATTTTATTATGTTCAACTTTACTCCAATATACTTTTTAGATTTTAGAAATTTTTTATTTTACGTTTCGGTTTAAATTTTGCGAATAAACACGTCGCAGAAAGTGTGTGTTGTTCAACGTTTTTACTCTTATTTCCCCCCGTTTAAGGGTCTCTTTGTAACAAGTTGGTCCTAGATCGAGTTATTTATTTTTATAGATGTTTTGCATTTTAGATGCATAATTTAACGTTTTTACGTCTACTTTTCGTTTGGTTTTTTGCTTTTTATATCTATTTTTAATACCATATTTTTCAATGTTAGTGGTTATTAACGATGGTGTGTCATTGGTGCTACTTGACACAGTTTTACACCTCTTGCTGCAACGCAAAGAGCTTAATACTAGTATTAGCTAAAAAACAAGGCATAAGACATCACAAATCATTTTATAAAATAATTTCCACGATTTTACACATGCATAATTAACACATTTTTTTTTCATTTGAGCACTTTAAGACTTAACAAGACATT
Source organism: Flaveria bidentis (assembly GCA_018326385.1). Lineage (NCBI taxonomy): Eukaryota > Viridiplantae > Streptophyta > Magnoliopsida > Asterales > Asteraceae > Flaveria > Flaveria bidentis. The sequence continues at coordinate 12,659 of BJCM01035943.1, read as the reverse complement.
GACTCGTCATAGAAAAACACAATACCCTCATTTGTATAACTTCTGTACATAATATTGCACTTCTCATACTAGTTTCATCAACTAGTTATTCATGTGAAAGCAGATTGAATGAGCAGCTAAAAATAGTATTAAAAAAATTATATTCACCCGGGATGAAAGATCATCCCGAGCCCAAGGGTTTTACGGGGGGCGATAATGTAATTATCTTATGCTTTGAGGACTCCAAGTGTTTCCAATGACACACGAATATCAGCAGCACCAAAATTTTCAGGGGTGTGAATAATGTTGGTGCTTTCGGTTGGTGTAACATCAGAGAGTGGGTAGATTCTGTTAGCATGAAGCAGATTGGTGGCACTGCTACCAATTCCCTTCAGTACAACGGTTTTGTGAACGCCGCCCAGAAATCCTTCATAATCTGTGTCCCCGCTTTCGCCAACAAAAACCACCACCTTCATTAAGTCCATACCCCACCGGAGGTACAAGTACCTGAAAGAAAATTATAAGATGTGACTGGAATAAAAAAGAAACCTTACAGAACACCAGTTTGATGGTTAGCTATTTGTTAGCAGGCACAATAGCGGTTCGTGGTGGCAAGATGCGTTTTGAATAGGTTTGGGTCGAAAAAGGTAATTTTTAAACCTGGGTCTGTTGGGTTGACCAACAAACACTTTTTTGTCCAGTTTTTTTAACTTTTATATTATTAGTGCTATAAACACGATCACAATTCGTGTTGAAATAGGTAACTTTTTTGCCCCATATCTTGTGTTGACCCGCAAACACTTCTTTTGCCGTTTAGATTTTAGAAACAAAAATTTTATAGCAATTAATGCTCTATATATTTGTTTGCAAAAACTAATTATTATATAGTAATAATCTATATGTTTGAATGAAGACCTTTAGGAGGTTTAACTACAAATTCCCTCTTCAAGTAAAAAAATCATTTGACCCCTTTGAGATTAGTTTTTCTTTTTTTACCAACATTACCAAACAAATAATCACCAAACTTGCACACTCTGCAGGATTTGAACCAGCGACCACTAGGTTGGAGAGCACACCAATACACCATTTACCACCAAACTATCCCCTTGGAGACCTTTGAGATTAGTTACAACCAGAAATTTAATCATGCCTAATTTTAAACCATAGAGGCACCAGGCATAGACAGATAGACTAAAAAGGAATAAGAGTATCTGGATATTTAGCATCTATAATTTGATCCTATTTTAAAGGAAAACCAAGACAGGAAAATGTCAAAGTACCTGAGAGCTTGAGAACGTGACGCCGACACTGGAATCACATTTATCTTTGTTCCATTTTGACAATAAATAATGTGACAACGAAGAGCTTGAATCCTCATTAACTTCTTAAGTTCCTTAATAGGAGGAACCTACAAACGAAACCACCAAAATAAGAAACATATACATTCAATAAAAAACAAATCCTACACATATTTATCCAACATCAAATATATTTACTTATGAATCCGTCAGATTTGGTTATGTTTTCTCTCCAAGGAAAGCAAACGGGTCAAAATTCAATCAACAGTGTATTTAGTGCATAAATACCCCTATATCATATTGATAAAATTATAAAAATTTTGTAATCACAACTATAAAAAAATTGATAATTTTGGAAAGGAAGTATTTCAAGCAACCTACCTGTTCAGTTTCCACCTCTAAATCAAATTATTACATATATTTCCAACAAGAGTAACTAGAATAAAATAAATATAGAATTAACCATAGACGGTACTAACCAGTCCGGGCTTGTGAACATTGAAAGCATAACAATAATTGGTTGAGACTTCTTCATCTTCAGTAACAACATGCTCTTCATTTTTATTTTCAGCCTTTTTGTCAATTATAGAAGAAGCCCATTTTACCAAAGTCTTCCTAAGACCTTCACCACCCCAACGGTACTCAATATGCGAATGATAATATAAATCAAATACAAACGGGTTATCTTCTGAATGTGAAGATGAATAATATAGATCAGCCCCACTGTTGCAAATATATGCATCAAAAACTGAAGGATTTACACCATTTGATACCAAATATGAATCAATTTGAGCCCTTCGCAAGGACGTTGCCAATATAAATCCAATCGACCCATCACTTTTTTCATTTTCTACCGCCTCAAATATTTTTTGTACATTTTCAAAAAGTGACCCGATATCATCAGCATCAACGGCAATTACAAAAACATGTGTTCTTCTCCTTATTGCCGGGAATTTAGGTTGTTCATTTTTATCTCCAGAAACTGTTCTTTGTGTATTTTTCACAACACTTTTGGTATATGACAAAACAGCATTTTCTAACTTATTATTTCGGTCTTCTGAGTCAATTGAAAATTTTAAATTTAGAGATATATCTTGCATATCTCTTAAGGAATCAATTGGTGAGTCAGATTCGGAATTTTCATCATCATCATCATCAGTTTTTAGCCACCCAGGATGCCTTGGTTTACAGCTGGCAATTCTTGAAAGATAAGTTTTGCAATGTTCTCTCCAAGAAAATAGATGAATGTTTCTCAGCCCATTAGCCCTGCATTTGGCCCACAGTTGCTTATCTGCAACAAGTTTTAACAATGCATCTGCAATCGATTGTTGATCATGAGGATCGATAAGCAAACCATTGTCAAGTACCTGCAATAATGGCATCATCAATTTGCTACCCTAGTCTGATTAAAGGGGGCAATTTTGACTGAATTATCTCAAACGTGTCTAATCAACATACTTAGCTAAATGGGGAACTGGTCAAGGGGTGGAACATGTTGAAAGTCACCCAACGTACTTTTCTGCATACAACCTTATGGATTATGCAACAGTTTAGATTATTATTGTAATAGTGTTTTTATAAAATAAAAATAAAATTTTATAATTTTTTTTTCAAAGTAAAGACGACCCATTTTGACCCATAATCCAACCCCCACCTAACCCATCCATCTTGGGATGTATGGTCGTAAATAAAATGAGAACAATGTACAAAAACAATAGAGGAACTAACTCGATGTATATCCACAGGGCCTCCATTTTTTGTGGCAACCATTGGTAACCCATGAGCAGCAGCCTGTTTCAAAAGATGTAATGAGTTGGGATAATGGTACTATACCGAGTTGTGCACTCTGTTTAAGAAAATCTAAACAAGCAAACAAAATTCACCTCAATCAAGGTGAGTCCAAATGGCTCTATGAAAGCTGGATTAATGAAAACACCCTGCCAAAACAAGTTAAAGTAAAGTTATATTTCCCCTTTGCTCGTCAGTAAGGGCCGTACCTATTTAAGCAATTAAGCCTACTTTATTTTTTATATAACACGATTATTTATTAAACTAGTATTTGAACATTACTGATAATTATCAGATCAACTGAGTAATAGAAACAGCTGGGTCTAGTTGAGTAGAGGTGGCAATTGCAAATCAATTACTTGCAAATGGACCAATCGGAGTTAGTTCTATCTGTAAACGACCAAATAAGTAAAATTGAAACGAAAGATAAAATTGAAACTAGTCAAAAGTCGTCCAACTCCAGAGTGTATTTTTAATTTATAATAAACCTTAGACTGGTAGTAATAATGCAGTTTCTATAACCGCATTCGAATTTTATAACTTCTCTAAAAAGGGGACAAAAGAGTGTTTGTGGATCAACCCAACCAGACTCCTTTCATCATGTACCAGCCAATTTCCCATTTAGACCCATTAGCTGGCCCATCTTCCTACCTCTACTAGTGAAATGACCCTTATTATCAGGTTTCAATTATTGATACCACACATAAAATGAACATACTCAAGAATTACCTTGGTCTTGGCAGCTAGTCGATAGATGTCAGGGACATCACTCTGCTTATGATGTTTAGGATATGCCACTTGACCATAAAGATCATATTTATCAATCATTTTAATAATTGAAAGAAGCACTGAAGCACTTGTGCTTGACATCTCGTCAATGTTATCTCGGTTACCCATTATTAATGTCTGCAAAATAAAGTAAAATTATTCCTTAAGGACAAAAAGATTTAACCATGAGTAAACAAAAAAGGTAATCAAAACATACAAGATTAGCAAGCTCCCTTAATGGACGACATTCCCCGAATGCTTTAACCAAAGTTGTAAGGTTCTTTTTAGGATCTGGCCTAGCAAGAGCAAGTATCATGGGCTTTCGTGGGTTGGTAAAGAATCGCATTATCTGCATAAGATAAATAATTAAAAACCGAAATGTAGAACTCTCACACTTAAAACTAAACTGAAGAAAAATGGAAACCTCTGCCCAGATAGGTGGGTCTGGAGAAGGCTGATGGTCTTCTCCTTCTGTATCACCGTCCATATCACCGTCATGTGGGACAATATGATTGAACTCCATTCCTGGAGGAATCACCTGCTCAACAATAAATTGATTAATCATGTAACTAAAAGATTATTACAATAATGGAAGGAGGCGGGCCAAACGGATCAAAGGTTTCCAAAGTGTATTTTTAATGCATAAAACCTTCCAAAAACATTTTAGTCAAAAAAATAGATTCTCGCCGAAAAAGTATAATCTGTTTAATTGCATTTGACTCACAACCACTTATTATAAATATTAACAAAAAGTGGTTCGGGTCAACCCAGCCCATTTTGACCCGTTACCCAACATGTCTGGCACACCCAATTTACCACCTCTAGAAATATAACACATAACTCATGAAGAACAGAAAAAGAACACAGGGGCAGTTTTAGAACTTACAACCATGCGAGGCATGAACCTGCCATAACAGCTCACATTACGCCTAATCCTAGCCCGAAGTTTCTTTTCTAAAACTGGGTCAAATCCGTCATACAACCGCCACTGTTCATCAATTTCCTGCCTGGTGCTAGTTATAACCACCTCAGAAGCATCAAGACTCAATTCTTCAGCCTCTATCCTACGCATGATTTTATATGTAGCATTAATCTCATCTTTAGTTAATCTTCCTTGTCTCAGAAGTTGTTCCAACTTATCTCGACCAAGTGAGTGACCCGTGAAAAGCATGGGTACGTTTAACGCGCCAGATAACCGGGCTGCTGAGTCACCAGCATCTGCATAGTGACCGTGAATGGCAACAGGCCAGACTGGATGTCCACCACCAAGTTGCTCACCTAAAACTTTAGACATTTGTATTATATGGCTGAGAGCACCATCCACAAATTCAGGGATATGTGGCCAAAGAAGCTCTTTAGCAATATATTTGTCTTTTGGCCCGAATGGAATACGGATTATGTAGGCACCGCTACTTTCTCCTATTTCATCTGTCATAACATCAGAATTACGTGGAGATAGCATTTCTGTTGGTTCACCATAACTGAAGTCTACCTCGGGGCAGGCTACTTGTCTAGTAAGTAAATCAACTCGATAGACACCTGGCATTGATGCTAAAGCTCTTGCAAGTTCTACAACATACTTAACCTGGAAATGAAAAATATCATCAAAAACAACTAAAGATTGCAAAAAGGGTGGGATGGCAGGTTGAGTAACAGGTCAAAACATGCCCAGTTGAAGTAGGTCATTTCTAGTACAGGTCAACCCGCAAAGATTTTCTATCCATTTATAAAGATTTTCTATCCACTTAAAAAAAAGATAGAGATAACTGTTGAGTTACTTATAAGTACAAATACAATATTATCACCATAAATCTTTGAATAAAAGAGCTGATAGTCACTCATCTGACCTTTTCAACCTATTTGACCCATTGCCAATTTAGCTTATTTTTAAATTTTGACCCATTTCCAATGAAAGACAACCTAGAATCAACCCATTCATAAGTAAATGATTCGACTTCTTTGTAGTCAACAAAGATCTAAATTGCTTTAGATAAGCAAGAGAAGGCTAAGGCTAGATTAAAATTGTTGAACAATACCTGACCGCCAGTATCAGAATCACGACCAAGCTCCATATTTTCACCACGTATTAACCCATGAAGGCTGTGCCCAATGAACATATTATGATCACTCATTTTATTCTAATAAGTTGCTCGAAAATTACGATTGGTCAAGAGTATATTACCTTATTAATACAATATACAGCTTTTTCCCCTTTTGTTGATTAGCCCATGCCTCCATGGCATCAACTGAGCTCATTCTAGGCAACCGACCTTTGTGGCCATCACCATGAGCAGACACATCGCTAACTGTCTCTCCTTTTTCCCCTTCTGACAAATCTTCAGACATATCAGCAACTGCTTCTCTTCGACCTTTTTCACGCTCCATACGACGTTTGGCTGCTCTATTAGCCTCCTCATTCTCAAGCTGATAAAAAAATTGAAAACATCAATGAAGATTATAAGAGTCAATTCATATCATGACATATTGACATATGCACCTATGTAGTCAGTCATTCAAGATTGTTTTGCTTATTCTTTTTTCTATTTTTCTATTTAGGTTAACATATAGATAGACTGATTACTTAACCCTTCTATCCAAAAATAAGAGCACACTCCAAAATCTAGAAAGAACCTTGACATTAAAGTACTTTTGTAGAGAATTCATAAAAAAACATATATTACAAGTCTACATCTTTTTCTCTCAATATCACAGAACACACACACACACTTCAGAAATCAAATCTACTTCCAAAATTAAACTTCTTTTCCATCATTCTCAGATAAAATTCACCAACAGAATCAAAACCTAATTACACAAAACACAAAATTGACGAAAAATCAAGAATTAAACAAATCAAAAGTAGATAAAAACCTGCTTTTTCTGGCGAGCCAAATTCCAAATCCTCCAGCACATATTCTCAAGCCTCGTGTTCCTCTCCTGCGGACTCCTCGTCGCTTGCGCCTTCATAATCACACACACACACCCCGATTAGTTAACTTCCAATTTCAATTCCAACAACAACAACAAAAAAAACATACACAAAATCATACGATTCAATCAAACTCCACTCGATTGAATCCTTTCAATCAATAACAAAATGATACAACATCCAATTCAACACACAGAGAGAGAGAGAGAATGGAGAACTGATGAATGGAAGTTACTTTGACCCAGGAGCGATGCAGATCAGTCTCATCAAAGCCAATGACGTTATCGACGAAGTATCGAGTGGGACTGAAACGGCCTCTTTCACGGAGGAGTAAGGATGATTTGGCATCGTCAAGGCCGGGGCCTACGTCAAGAATGGCCTCTAAGTAACTGTTGATCCAATCGTTTCCCGCCATTCAAGTATTGAAGATGAGATTGATTGATTGTTAGTGTTGTTGTTGATGATGATGATGATGATGATGATGATGATGATGATGAAGGTGATGAAGTTTTGTGTGTGTGGAGAGAGAGAGAGATAGAGATTGTTTGTGATGAGTGAAATTTTTGAGAGGAATCAGATACACGCGGGGTACAGATGGAACTAGAATATAGGGGAAAAAGGTGAAAACCGCTCACTCCAACTCCAATAGTATTATTATTATTATTCGAATATAGAATTATATGTAACTTATAATTTAGGAAATACTAAAATAATGATCTTTTTTTATATATGAGTTGATTGATGTTTTTTTCTATGGTTTGGTCGTTTTTTTGTTATTTTCTTCTAAATTTGTTTTTCTTTTGTTTGGGTTTTTGATATTTTAAAATTTTATTATATTTATTCGATTTATTAAGTTTGTTGGTGTTACCTACAAAAGGTAGTCGTGTGTTGCATACATGAAAAAAAGAATTATGTTTTTATATACCTTACCAGGTAGATGTAAAATTTGGTTGATCTTTAGATCTTGCTTTTTCAAAACCGGCACAGTATCCAAACTTTGATTTGTTTGGAAATTCAAACTTGATCAAGAAACAATGACAATTTCAGTAAAACCAAGTAAAGTTGAAGCCTTTGATGAGTATAAGAGCAATGGGTGTTGAAGAGACTTATATGTTGTTTGTTTTAGAACCTGGTGACACGTTTGATGGATTTTGATAATAAACCTTTATTGACTTCTTATCGGTTTTATCGTATCTATTGGGAAAAACAACTATCTAGACATTGACTCCTGTTGATGATTCTAAGGTTCTCCGGGTACCGGTTATGAGATATACGTGAAGCTTACCAAGGTATAGATAAAAGTTTAATCTTGATTTAAATAAATAGATAATTATTAATTTATTTTATGGAGTTTGTATAAGACAAGGCTTGATTAGTTTATTTATTTGATTATTTAAAAAGTGTAATATAGTTATGGAGTTATAATCATTGATGTGGTTTGTGTATAATAATATTTTTAAAGTTGAGATTGGTTGTCTTCAAGTTTTCGATTTGTTCTCGTGTTGATATATTGATTTTGGAACAAAATATAGTTGCACTTTATGGTAAACTTTCTTGAACTTGGAAGCTTTGTTAAGTTCAATACGTTGTCTTCAAATCTGTTTAAAAATTATTATAATCTTAAAAAAATTAAAAAAAAACAAAACTTTACGAGCTCTTCTTTTGATGTGCTTCAAGAACTTGTACTTATTATTTATAGACATCTTTTATTATCTAAATAAACGTATAATCATTATAGAATAGTTAATAAGTATAATTTCAACACTAATTTCAATTGTTTTCTGGTAGTCTACTCTTGTAAAAGAATACAAAACGAATGGACTGTTTACGAGTAATATTGTTTGGAATTGATTATCTGTTTGATATTTTATATTGAGTTTTACATTTCTGATACAAACAAAGTGTTTGGTACATATATGTTTTTTATTGAATTATTGAGCGTTGAGTGGAGCAAGAACATAATTTGTATAATATATTATAAAATCCCCTACATTATTTTGAATTTATTTTAACGCAGTTGTTACAATTCTTAATTGCAAACTTATAAAGTTATTACAAGTATATTTATGTATAAATACAAATAGTATATGTGAATGAGTTATCAGAAATCATCGTAAACAATTGATCTCCATTCAGATACGAATAATTATTATGTGACATGACTTCATAGATATTGATATAGAGAGTATGAGAGCAAGAAAATCACTAAATTGTCTTTAAATTTCAGGTAGTCACGAATAAAATAGTCAAATCTAATCGATACAGCCAATTGATATATATTTTTAATTATTTTAGGTTTTTTAAGACAAAAAGAAAGCAAAGATTCACATGATTAAAGCTAATGGGGTCATATTAAATGCATGATTACATGTAGGAATAAAGTTAAAACACAACTTAAAGAAACATTGTTAATTATAATAAGTTAGGATTATATTATACGATATAATAATTGTGTATTTCTCTTTTCATAATTTAATAATGCCACTTATGTATACGTGTCTTAAAAGAACTATATGTTATGCTCTAGTGTAATATATTATTCTCTTGGTACCAAAAGTATATACTTTTTATGTTTTGAAAAGAAATTCAACAACAAACACACACATATAAAAATCATATTTAAACTAAAATTAGTTGTTAACGCAAATTGTGTAATTATGATAGTGACATGTCTAACAAAAATAAATAAATTACAAACTAAAACTAAAAGGTACATCAAAATAGAAACAATAAAAATGAAAAAAGACATTAAAAATTAAAAAAAATATATTACAAAAATTAAAAAGTCCAAAAAAAATTAATAATATCCCAAAGTAATCTTTATCGTCCGAAACCGTGATGTCCACATTCTCCGCAACGTGTTCCAGGAGAACGAATCTAAGTATAAAATATGTTTTCTAATCATGCAACTCCAAAATTGAACTTTCGTTCTCAAGTGAAGTGGCAGGTGGATATCGAATGTACACGGGAGAAATAACGTTGCCGTCATTTTTCATAATCATATTGTGGAGTATAATACATACGTACATTTGACTTCTCATTTTTTTCTATCTTCATCGCTCTAGCCAGTCGAGCAAGAATTTTCCATTTTGCTTTTAAAACACTGAAAGTTCGTTCCACGTCTTTTCTTGCGGACTCTTTCATCTTTTTAAATTTCTTTTTTCTTTGTATTCAACATGATATAAATATGATTTCACAAAAGTTAACAAGAAAGAATATATACCATCGGTTAGATAGTAACCACATTTATATTGATGTCCGTTAACATGAAATAGCCATATTGGGGCGGTTTCGGTCAATTCTGGCGTGAAAACTAGAGATTGATTGAGACATTAATGTCGATAGAACATGTTACACCAAAATAAGCATGCCAAAAACCACAAATCTTATGACGACATGGCTTCAAGAATCATTGTTGAACCATCATGACCACCTCAATAATATTGTCCATGCAAATGCGAAGGACAATATCTCCATTTCCAATGAGTGCAACTGATGCTACCAAACATTTTTAAAAGACCATGTCTATAAAGATGTGCATCATACAATAATACAATACTATGGCTAGTGGGCCTTCATAAAAAGTCATCATTGTATAAAAATAATTGCATTGCAAAATTATTCAAGACATTCACATGAAGTCTTAATAGACATAGTTAAATATTCATCGTATTTATCAGATGAATTATCTGTTAGAGTTGATGTATTGCTGAAGTATATTTTTATATTGGTGTGAAACTTACTTTTCACCTCACATCGAACCCTTCTTTAAACTATGAAAAGTTGTTGTGTATATCTTCAACAATGCATAAAAATCTCGAGGCAACCAAAACCTATTTCTAAACATCATGCTTTTGTATTTTGGGTTCTCCACAAATAATCGTTCATAGGAACGTTATTAGCCCTAAAACAATCAATTTCAAAATCTTTTTTCTCGAACTTTTTGCCTCATCAACGTGTTCAACAATAAGACAAAAAATTCCAAACTGTCAGATTATGAACTATCTGAAGATGGTGAAGAGGAAATAGAATAAATTTTCAGGATCGGTTTATGTCACTAAACACTTGGTTTTCTCTCAAACTCACTTAAACTATACTCGGATGAACCAGAATCTCTAAGAGTTGATAATAATATAATAAGTAACAATGAACACAGAAAAATAATTTTCAAGGTACTTGTATATGTTGCTTCTCAACTCAAAATGTTACATGACTCTTACAAGCATATTACATGAGTTACAATGAGAAACTATATATAATACTACCTACAGCCGGATATACTTTGATACCAGCTAGAATCCTCTAACTAAAGCAAATACTACAAATTTATAGTTTAAGGTATCTTAAATAATATCTTATCTAAGATATGGTAGTCATGACATGTCCATGACTTACCTTTTATCACCAACTAAAGTTGGCAACTGTGCTAACTAATAAAGGTAAACAGTGGAATAAAGTATGGTCAACTACATGGCTTTTGAGAAAACGCCATGCAATATATCAGAGGTTTGCAGCAGAGTGTCAGAGACACCATACTTATGTCCACTGGTTTATAGTAGTGTCTTACGAAGGGTAGTTGGCTTCGGAGGAACAAGTTCTTCCGAAGCCACTTATACTTCGGAAGAGGCTACTTCTTCCGAGGCTTGAGGACTTCTTCTTTTCTTCATACTTCGGAAGTTGTCTTCTGATATTTTCTTCTCAGACTTGATCTTCGGAAGTGAACACTTTGACTTCTAAAGTAGAGTTTGTCTTCGGAAGTTGATCTTGCACTTTGTCTTCGGAAGAACTCTATTTCCTTTGGAAGGTCCATACTTAGCTTCGGAAGCCTTTTATTAGATACACCAAAAAAATAATCTAAGTGATTTGATTTTGGTTGCCCCAGCCTTTTTCTTGATCCAACAAACTCCCCCTAGGTTGATGCTACCAAAACTCACTTGTTTTTGCTTCTCAAAACTTTCAACACCAGGGAAATCAGATATTTATCCGTTTCTTTGTTCTTCCCAGAAGTGGTGCTAAGAAGTTTGTACAAATCATTAGTTGACAGGAGATCTAGTCTGTCACTCTGAATGATATGCACCCTCTGCTGGGACCCTCTGAAAAGAATTAGTTGACGGGAGCTGTAATCATACTCCTATCTAACTATGGGTTCTGATTCAGGATCTTCCACCATTTGTAGAAAGGTTGCGCCTTAGGTGGTTGATCTTTCCTTGTCTTCCTTCACTCATAGTTTTAATTCCTCTTCAATCTTTGCTCTTGTGGTTAACTCAGCAAGATGAAGGCTACTAAGATGACTTCTAATATGAGTAGCAGTTTCGGACTTGGAGGGATTGGAGAATGGTTTCTCTGCTAACTCAGGAATATCAAATCTGCTAGAGTGTAACAGAGAGGAGGCATTCAGCCTGTTGCTTTCACCATTCTCTCTCTCCACAACAAAGTTGTGAGAGGCATCATCGAACCTCCACTGGATGATTTTCTTTCTTAGAATAAGGGGCTGACTAGGAATCTTATCCCCTTTCTTTGTATCCAGTAGAGTCACCAGCTTTCTTTTCAGTTTCTTTTCTTCATCATTTAAGGAGTCAAAGTTGATTCCAAGAAATCTAGCAGCATGTTCCAGTGTTCCTCTGGGCAGATCAGGAAATTGATCTCTTGTAAGTGAACATGAAGATCTATCAACATTAGTCAGCTTGACAGAATCTTCTTCACAAGAGATGTCACTCAAGGTTGTGAAATTAGTGAGCTTTGTCTTGATTGCCTTGAATTCTTCCAAGGAGAGATGTTTGGAAGGCAGAGGAGATGGTTTGGATGGTTGTGGTGCAGTGGTTTTGGAGAGTGTTTTAGGTTGGAGGATGGGTAGTTTGGGTGGTTGGGGTGAGGAAGTAGGTAAGGATAATGGTGTG
>BJCM01035907.1:1587-13942 GCA_018326385.1 Flaveria bidentis | reverse complement strand
CATACATCATACATACACATAGATAATATCATTATTATCTTCATCATTCATTTGTTAACTTTCATTCGTTCATTCATTACTTCCAGTGAAATGTACATTACCCCGAACATTGTGCACGAAGCGGGTAACTGGGCCTGAGGTCATTCATAGACCTCGAACATTGTGCACGAAGCTGACTCCAGTACCTAGGGCAAGTACATTCAACATTTATCTTTCCTCTTTTCATTCTGGATCAATGCCATATGCTATACCCCGAACATTTTGAACGAAGTGGGTAACTGGGCCTGAGGTCTTTCGTAGACCTCGAACATTGTGCACGAAGCTGACTCCAGTACCTAGGGCAAGCGGCAAGGATCCCATTCATATGGTCAATCACAAAGATTGGACCCCAATGTGCATCCTTTGGGGTTGCTAACCCGCACACCGTTGAGGTAACACCTACATAGGGTGTGCACCTCCATACATTTTCTTGCAAGCCTTTCTTACATTTATTCATTCATTCATTAATGCACGCATTCATCATCATGTTCCTCTTTCATTATCTTTCACTTTAAGTTACATAATACTTTGTTCATTCATTATCATAACACGTAAAGTCATGGGAAAGATAAACAAACATCATCATAAGGAACATAAACATATCATTCATACATCATCATGCAGGGCATCATACATACAAAACATACATCATGTATAACCATGCAACATCATCATCATCATAAGCATCAAACACATATCATTACATGTCCATCATACCATCTATGACCTCAAAAGTCAACTTACATAACCCCCAGGAACCTCCTAGGTCAAAGCCTACATTGCTCCTTTTTCTCCCAAAAAGTCAGAATTTTTCGAAGTGTTCATCCGCATTGGCCCTATTGTTCATCCCCATTTCCTACAGTATATCCGCATTTGCTATAGTTCATCCGCATTTGCCTAACTCATCCGCATTTAGTATTGTCATTGACTCACATCATCCGCATTGACTTACTTTGCTCATCCGCATTTGTTATCCTTAGTCAATGCTTATCCGCATTGACTTACTTTGCTCATCCGCATTTGTCATCCTTAGTCAATGCTCATCCGCATTGACCCCATCCGCATTGACTTACTTTGCTCATCCGTATTTGTCATCCGTAGTCAATGCTCATCCGCATTGACCTCATCCGTATTGACTTACTTAACTCATCCTCATTTCTCATCCTTAGTCAATGCTCATCCACATTGACCCCATCCGCATTGTCTTACTTTGCTCATCCGCATTTGTCATCCTTAGTCAGTGGTCATCCGCATTGACCTCATCCGCATTGACTTATCCATTGGTTAATGTTCATCCGCATTAACCCTTTCCATCCGCATTTACTTCCAAACACTTAGGCAGATTTAAAAACTTATCAAGTGGGTCTAAAACATCATATTCGATTTCCATGCACCATTCATCATGTTCTAAGCTTAAATCTTACCCTCTAAGCCTTAGAAACACAATCATACATCATCAAGCATGAACACAGTCACACATCACATCATAACATCATCATGCACACATTCAAGCATACGGGTCCGAAACCCAGTTTAATAAAAACATACATTCATGCATTTCCAGCCCCAAAATCAGTTAAAAATCAGTAAAAGAGGGGTCCTAGAACTCACCTTTGGAGCTTTTGAGTATGGCTTCCTCCAAACTCGTTTGCAAATTGAATTCAACCATTTAGAGACCCACTAAAAACATACCCGAACACATACAAACGCACATAAGCATAAACCCGAGGACATAACCGGTTAAGAACACCATAACAACATGAATTCTTACCTTGAATTCGAATTCCTTCTTCTTGTTCTTCTTCAAACCCGAGCTCTGCTCTTTCTCTCTCTAAAATTCCGAAGATCAGTGGTGTATGTGACATATGGGCGGCCATACCACCTTTTACACCCATTTTTCAAACATTTTGTCATTTTGGATACTTTTTACCCCTAGACTTGGGTTTTATTTCTTTTTCCATCTTTTCTTTCACTTTATTCATTCTTTCCTTAACTTTAAAATAGCCGGGTGTTACAGGAACCGGACCAGTTGAACTGGTTTTTTATATTCTTTTTTTATTTTTTTGTAATTTTTAGATATATTTATAAGAAATAATTATAATTTTATCTGGTTCTTATATACGGTCCGATCGGTTGAACCGGTCCAACCATCGGACCATTAAGGCGTCCATTTCACTGTCCGGTACGGTTTTGAAAACATTGCATAAAAACAGAGGCGATCTTTGTGAGGTGTTGGGTGGGGTTAGCGTATATATGGCCTATTTTCAAAAGAGGTCCAAAACTTTTCTACTTTAATGCAATGTAAGTCGATTTGTTTGATGATAACGCTTCATCCTTTTTAGCATAAAGTTGACCTAAGAAAAGTTGATTTAATGTTTTACATATATAAACCTACTATATACTGATTAACATATATGAAAATTTATAAAGTAATTAGTAATTATAAAAATTTGGCATGTTGTCACAAGAAATATTTAATAAATTTACAATGGTAGCTATTGAGAATAATATGGCAGAGTATGGACTATGAAGAGTTAATCTTACGACTTTGTTTCAAAGAATGCTAAGGGAACTTTACGAATCATTTAACTATTAAAATAAGTCAAATATGATACTAATTTTTTTGACTTATTGTTATAACATTTATCATCTTAGTAATGAATTTTACTTATAGATTTATAAGTTTCTATTTTAAGTGTTCATTGTTACTTGTCACATAGATCATCTGAAATCTATCAGACCGGTCTTAAGTCATGCCAAATATTGTTAGCCATGAATCGCCGCATCAAGATAAAAATATTTGTTGTAAGAAGAACCATTTTGCAAGTGTATGTAACAAAACAAAAATTGTTTCGTAGAACCTCTTAATATTAAGATTAATCTATGAGAAACACTCGAGTTTCAAGCATAAAACTTTAGGCACGCTCATAGATAACATGCTAGTATATTGTAAACAATTTTTTTACAGAGGATTCAAATCTTAATCAATCAATGTCATGTATATAGACTAATATTCAACGATCGTATATGTACTAAATGAGGTGTGTATTAGTGCACAATTACAACAACTTATGCAAAGGTTGTAAATTGTTACAAGTACACATGATACTGAGACGTGAATAACAACCACAATGACAGGTTTACAAATTGGTGTCGAAGTACAAATCAAAGATAATAAGAGAGTGTTTCATTCTTACTATCTTATACTAACTAGGGTAAATAGAATGACATACTACCAAAGAGATGTTGTCGACAGTTACTTCAGTTGATTGTAAAAATAAAGAAAACCAGTGAAATTGACTCTTGATTAAATTATTTATTGGTTGCATTAATCAAAATTAAGAGAAAGTTACTTGAGAACATATATAGGTTGAAATGCACCCAATTCCATGTTTTTGTTTACCTAATCTCACAGTACTACACACTCAATATGTGAACGGTGTATCAAATCTAAATTCGCGATTGATATTAGGCATAATCATATAATCAAGAATCACGGCTCAACGGTTTTGGGGTTCAAGGGTGAGGAAGAACCCAAGGCTCTATATAAATTGTCATATTTGTATACATTCATTGTATTTAGTTTTTTTTGTTTTTATAAATTATGGTAAAAGATAATACGTTAAAGTAGGATTGGACAATCTATATAAAAATTTTAAACTCAATTTTTATAGTATATATATTGAATTGGATATTTTTTAGAGATAAAACCAAAATTTCATATTGTAGACGAAAGCGTAGCAGTTAAGAGCATTTACAACAAAATCTTTATTCATATTCTTTTATAATTTTACAAAAAAAAACGTATCTCTTAAGTCTTATATTTATATTTTTTTTAACATATCACATCTCATTCTTTATTTTTATCTTAATTTTTTTTGTTTATTTCTTTTTTTTTCTTCCATCGTCTCTTATTATGATTTACCCTCTAAATTGATTTCTAATTTTATTTTTATCTTAACTTTATTTTTTGTTTATTTACCCTCTATATTGATTTCTAATTTTTATCTTAATTTTATTTTTTGTTTATTTATAAATGTTTAACAATCAATTTATGGGTGTTTAATAATATGAGCACTCAAAATCATAACTTTGACTAAGAGGTTGTGGACAATTTCTGAATGATTTAATGTTGAACCAGTAAGAGCTCTGAATCATTAAGTGTTGAACCATTAAGAGATCTAAATCATTAATAGCTAGTATATCGTTTAATTATTTAAAAACAAATGGTTGACTAATTCAGATAAAAGGTATTAACCATTCAGCATTAGACCTCTTAACCATTTAACATTGATATAATGCTTAACCATTCAAAGGCAAATGTCTTAACCATTCAAACATTTACTCGCGAAACAAATAGTCTGAACCATTAAGTGCTAAACCATTCAGACATCTGGACCATTAAAAAGTTGATTTATACGTTGTCAAACAACCCTTAAGCAGAAGATTCATTCAAATATCATAAAATGCAAAATGGTAGAATGTTAACTTTTATACCAGAACAAACGACTTGACATAAAAACACAAAAACTTATTGCTAATCACATATTGATACGATGTTGAAGTTAATCAATTCATGAGATTTAGTCAAAATTTTCAGTTATATGGCGTAATAATGAATCTCTAAATATAAAGATTTACTATGTAAAATCATAAAATTTTAAAGATAAGGTATAATAATAAAGATGCTAATATAAAGTGGGAAAAACTAATGTTATCTGTTTTTTTAAACTTTAAAGATAAGTACTAATATAAAAAAGTGATAGTGAAAGCTCTAACACAATAGAGAGGTCTGTCTTCGGAATGATTTGTTCTTTAAATAATAACTAGTGGTAAACTTTGTTGCGTGTCTTATGAAACCGTTGAAACTATGGCTCGCGTATAGGTTTTTGTCGTCATAGCCAAAAGATAACTGCTAAAAACAAAATTAAAACAATTAGTTACACGACCTAGATTCGTATGAGAGCAATAAAACTGAGGCTCAAACATAATTTTCATTATCATAGCCAAAAGACAATTGTTAAAGCCAACATCGAAGCAATTGTCAAGACGGCTCAAAACACACGATTGGTCCCAGCTGCACACCGAAAATGGCTGCCACGCCAAAGAACCTGACATCGATTTATACATGTCATCATAGCCATAAATCAATCAACCAAACGAAAGATAATACATAATGTGAGCATCATCATCGTTAACAGCCTGCTGATTTGAGCAGAAAGCCCAAATAAAACGAAACCCTAAGGCTTTTTGAACCATTGCACCAACATATGAACCTCCTTCACATAAACCTCAAAATCGAATGTAGGGACAAGGGTCTCAAACGAACAGCTGTTGTCATCATCGAAGCGTAGCACGAACATATGAACCTCCTTAACGATCAGGTCAAAGGACACCGGCAACCATGACGACACACAACCACCAACCAAAACCGGCAAAAACCAGAAAGAACTAAGAATTTAACACAGATTCGCACATGCAGTAGAAAGTAACAGCCAAAAAAATCAGTGGTACACAAAGCATGAGTGGAGACATCAATGACAGCTATTGGGGCTCGGATGTGGCGTCATACTACCACCAGTATAACCGGTGGTTAAGGAAACAGCGGGCGAGAAAACCCCCCCAAAAACACTACGGTGATTTAGTCTGATTTCCTACCACAAAACCCTAAAAACCCTCTCGTCGCCTCTGGTACCGCCACAACACCGACAATGACGATGGCGTTGACCGGCGACTGAGATGTGGACAATCGCCGCCAGTACCGCCTCAACCACAGGGGGAGGCGAAGCAGGAACATAGCCACCACCACAACAACCAACGCTACCGCGAGCCAACACCACAACAACCGTCATTGTCGCCTTGGCGCGCGAGACCCTTGGTACGACCGACACCAACACAAAACCTTAGAAACCCACTCGTTGCCTTTGGTACGACCGGCAACAGAGCCACCACCACAACAACCGTATCACAGACGAAAATTGAGGCGGCACCAAAACCCACAACCTCCGCCATAGTGAAAAGCTTACCAAAGACAGATGAAGGCGGCGAAAAAGCATTTGCCATCGTCTCCATTGGCACCCCTGACGACCACCAACAAAACCAGACCACCACCAACTAACATCTGATGATGTTTAAAGGCCAGGCACGGTAACCAAGGAGTGGCGAAATACCCAAATTGCCTTACTGTTCATCAAACTTTTTTTTTCATAATAGGGTAATAAACAAAGCGAGAAAAAATAACAATTATATTTCATTCATATGCAAATGTCTAGAATCATTGAGATGTCTAAACATGTGTTGACGGAACGAAGTTATCTTAATTGATCAAACTCAATGATGGTTCATTACCCCTGAATAGTACACATACAATACACGTCAATCATGCACGCATACCTTTTAACGAATAACAATTTAGAGATTGTTTGATAATTTTTTAATAATTTCATTAAGAGACTACCTTTGAATCGGTAAGAGGTAGACCGGTTTAATTCACTTAAAAGTTATCTGTTAATGATTAATGAAGCATCTTAATAGGTAACTTTCAAAAACATGTTAAATGATGAAGATGGTACCTCATTTTTAGTTAAACTTTTTAATGACTATTGCCACACAATCTTTAATTGGAGTTTATAAGAAAACATAGCTTTGATAGACCAATACGTTCCATAAGTTGCCTTTGTAGGGTCGTTTTTTCTTAGTTGTAGAGTGTATCTCTTGATGTTAAAATTTATGGGTCGAGCTGCATAATACATTACAGTAACATTGTAGTCTGTAGAAGCAAATTGTGGGTAAGTTTTGGGTGAAATTTTATTGGTAATCAGTGAGTGGTAATGGGCTAATGTAAAATGGAGTGAGCTTTTTATTGAATATAATGAGTTTAGTAGATTTAATACAAAATTAATCTAATTACCTTTAGATTTTGAGCTTATTATTGAATAAAACAGGCTCATAATTTAATTTCTAATGGGTTAACGGTTCGTTAAACAGTTATTTAGGTTTAAGGCTTAGAAAGGTTTTTTTTATAGGGACCGACATCAAAATGTAGTTTGTACATCAAAACATTATCCCAATCGTTTTAGTTCAGTTTTGTCATCCTAATTAATTTATTAATGATTGCACACCATACCTTTTAACATATTTTATAATATAAAAATATAAAGTAGTTGATGACGCAACATCATAAACAAGACTTTGTGCTTAATGATAGTGTCATTTTGGTATAATTGCATTTGTTTAAACCAAATGAGTGATTAGGAATATTACTAATTTCAAACAATAAGAAACATTTTTCCCCTTGAAACATAAAGAGTTCCGGGGGTCATAGGTTTAAAGAACAACACATCTAGCAGTGGTCACCTTATATGGATGTAAAATCACTTGATAATGATGATTAGTTGAAACTATCATTAGGGTCAAATCAGTGAAAGATCATTAGCAATCGAAATCCTCAAGGTTAATGGCAACCAACCAACTATCATGGTCTAATCTTTAATGAGAATTGTGTAGCAAATGTGATCAATGGCAATCACTAAAGTAGCAATTGCTATTGACCAATTAGTGTCAACTTGGATCAGTTAGTTACCATTGATAATTAGTTGCAACCTCTAACTACAACCATCAATTGAAACTTTGTGTGGTTTATTTTCTATATGATTTTGTTTGATCTGTCTTACATGCGGATTTCACTGAAAATTCATTCTTGTCCATGTAAAACTCTTTCAGTCTTATCTAATTATTGATTTCGTATATACACAAAATATTTTAATCTGAAAGTGAATTCTTCCATGATTCAAAAAACTACCTAGGGAATTTGAATATACTAAACCTACAAAGTGAAGCCGGTCCTTTCCGGGTTGTAATTTTTGTATTGCAATTGATGATGTCTAATAAAATGGTTCTTGTTGTTTGTTCATATCTTTATAGTTTATATTCTCATAATAATTTTAATCAAGAATATTTCTTTCTGCATGTGAAATAGATCTCATTCACCACCATCATAATCTAAAAACAACATAAATTCTATCAAGAAACAACACTTCAATCCATTGAAGATTTTCATAATGATATTCCTAAAGAAACAACTTAAGACAACATGAAAAGATGACATTCAACACCATCATAAAAGAAAACAACATAAATTCTATAAAGAAACAACAACACAATCCATTGAAGATTGGATATTCCTAAGGAAAGAACTTACGACAACATGAAAAGACGACATGAAAAGGCGAAAACTAATTAGGTAGTTAGTTTAAGGATGTTATGATCACTCAAACTACATAATCTTTGCTTCCTTCACATGACTCTCATGGTCGATACATATCGAGCAAGCAATCCCCCCTGCCGCATTTTGGGCATTTAGGGAAAGCATCACACACCATGACATGCAAGTAGCAGTTCAAACAACTCATTAGAATCAACTCCAACCCTTTACCACTTTCACATTTAAGAGCACTAGTGGAACCATGGTTTGGTCCTTGTTGAGATTGTAACAATGAATCTTCTTGTTTGCATGTTTTGTTCTTTTTGTTTCTACCACCTAGAGATAGTTTTGGAGTCACCTCATGACTCGAAGACTGTCTCTTGAATGTTGGTTTTGTCGCGTTAGCTGAGACTGTTTCAACCTACATTTTAATGATAATAGCGCCGGTTTATAAACAGAACTATTAGCAATAACTTAACTCGTGTGTACATACCGCTTTGAACTTGCCCTTCTTTGTTGAACCTTTCTTGTCATGAACCTCTAGTGTATCCTCGACACGATTCAAATCTAAACGATACGCAACGTCTCCATTGGAAGCTGTAGGTTTTGAACTCAGACCATTGATGAAGCTTCCACATGATTGTTTGATGGTTACATCTTTTAGAAGCTGGCTTTTAGGTTTTCCCATTTCTCTAGATGTAGTTTTCAAACAGCAAATGAATTAAACAAATATAGCAAGATGAAAAAAAGGTAAATTGGATTATAATAACTCAAATTATTATTTATCGGCCAATAATAGTTTGTATTATTAATTAATTTGGCCAATAATAATTGTAATTTTTATTTTTGTTACCGAGCGCAATCTTACTAACATAATCATTTATTGATTTACTCTTGATTTAACTCGATTTTACTCATAATGATGATTGTGAATGAAATTGGAAAACATACAACGAAATGAAGTGAGAAATGAATGGAAATCAAGTGTAAATTGTTGATAATTATGATACTAGAATTGTACTTGACAATAAAAATAAAAGTTAAAATTATTATTTGTCAAATGATAGTATGGATTATTTTCGGTTAATAGATCGATAATAGTTTAAATTAGTAAAAACTCATTTTTTTAAAAAAGAATAAAGACATTGGTTACTTAAATTTGTTTTAACTATATAAAAAGTAGCATAAAATAAAATAAAAGTATAACAATTCAGATTTCTAAAAGGTTTATTCATTATGTAGTAATATTATTATATGAAATTCATTTTGGTTAAATCGATTATAGTAAGGTTTTTATGCCATGGAATAAAAATAAATGTGATACATATATAATTGATTAATGATAGCACTTACATATTTGACGTTCTATATAAAATATGATAACATTTATTAACAATATATATCAGTTGTTTTTAAGTACTTACATATATGACGTGTATATATTACGCATTAATTGATTGAGAGAATCTATTTTTTTCATACATGTACTTTCACATAGATGGATATTAATATTTGTTAAAATGATAACAATAATAACTCAGTAGTTACAGATTTAAACTGAATATTAATTAAAGGTGTCTCACGAAATCCTTGTGACGATATATATTTTGTTACAAATAATATATATCTTAGATTGAATATTTCATAAATGACTAAATGATGTAAACTGATTTACGTTTGAATAAAGATAAAAATAAGAATAAATGCCATTTGCGAAAACAAATTAAAATCAGTTTCATCTTTACAAATTTTTAATACGAACAGGATTTCAATTAAATTTTCTAACACGAAAAACATTTCTTCAAGTCAAAAGGACCCTAGTTACTTTGAAGATCATTAAAAAATTATATCGCGATAAAAAACGACATACATGGTACTACAGAAATGATTCGGAAACTTACCTTGTGGATGGTTTTGTGTTGATGCTTGTATGCTTGTAAAAGTATACCTATGGGTGGTCGTTTTATTCGTATTTATAGCCGGATATATGCATTTAACGATTATTTACAAGATACGATTAATTTATGTTGTCGGTTAGTGTTTACTCTCCGAGAATAATTATGCATTATATATCGCTTTATTGATAAAAAAATTATTTTACGAAGTGCGTAAATGCTAATACATAAATATAAAAAAATAAAGAAAAGTTTATTATAATTCAATTAATATTATACAATGTTAATGGCATTGTAAAAATGTTAGATGATATCTATTTAATGCGTATATTAATATTGAATATTCAAAAAATTGAAACGAAAATTAGATTTATGCGAAACAAATTCAAATCAACATTTACAAATATATAGAGGAAGAAAACAAAATGAGGGTTTTAAAAATATAAAATTTTTATAAAGCAAATTAATTAAATTCCAGAGTTATAGTGAAAAATTTTACAAAATGACATTGTTTTAAATCAGTTTGTTTTAAAACAAAATGATTATTTAAGAAAAAAAAAATTGATAACAAAAGTTTAAAAAAATGTTATAATTGTTTTATTACTTATAGTTCTTACTTATACGTAATTTCAATCATATCGTTTCTCAAAAATATCTTTTTATTATTAATAACTTTGAATTACTAGCAATTTAATATATTATTTATTAATTCATGTGACAAGGTACTAAGTTAATATACTATGTAACACATGTTTTTTATTGTTTTGTTTACAATTTGCGTACCCCATATGCACAATTAATTAATATAAAAATTAATGAGTATATATTACAATTACAAGTTTTCCTTTTTCTAAAAAATAAAAATAAGTAAATGCTTCTCTTCATATAACTACATATGCGTTTTTAATATGTTATTATTAATTGGTGATTTTAATTATAATAGAAATGTTGTCGGATGCAATCAATCTAACAATACGTCTTGCATACTTGCAATAAGTGCTTGCGGGTTAACCAGGTAATTAAACACGAAATTTGATTTTTTTTTCGATTTTTTTATCTTTATTCTTTATGCATTAACTGAAATAGAAAGGATTACATTGCACCTTTCCATGGCAAGTCATGACGTCGGTAAAGAAATGAAATATTTATAAGGGTGAGCGCGGTGCATGTGTCGTGACTATTGCCCCATATGTGTGATGTAGTCTGTTATGATAATATAACCGTCGTTAAATTTTATTGTATGGTCCGTGTAGTGTAACATGATAAAATTCAATAGGTGGTTATATGGTTGGTGTGATGAGAGTGTCCCATCAATCATCAAAATAACCTAACAATTCGGGAAGAACTTTTTGATTGCAAAATTTTATGGTTTTGATATGATTTTATGTTAATAAATTATCGAGTTAAATGAATTGGACCAACATTAACACCATCATTTATAACTTTTTTTTGTATAAATTACATGTTATAGTAAGAAAGCATTTTATAATGTTTTAAGAGTTAAATTTGATTTTGCTTGATAAAAATAATCATTTTCCTTTAAAAGATTAAAAATATAAATTTACCATTAAAAGTTTCACAAGTTGTTCCAATTTAATCTAAAAGTTCATAAATTGTTTCAACTTATATTCAAAAATATTAAACTTTTAGAGTGAATTCAAAACAAATTCTTAAACTTTTTGATCGAAATTAATGTTTTTAAACTTTTGAAGAAAAATAATTATTTTTGTCAAACTTTAGAGAGCAAAACTAGAATTAATTCATCTTTTTATAAATAGAGAGAACTTCATTTATATACATCTACAAAAATTTAAAACAACATATATAATCAAACAAAATTTAAGATATTATGTGTACTCCTACAAAACTTTCAGAATACCATATATACCCTTAAAAAAATTTCAAATCTTCTTATTTTAATAAAATAGTAACTAAAGGTGATACATAACAACGTCATAATTTTCATCATATTTCTTACTTTTCTCACCTAATAAATAATTACATTATTACCAATAATAGTATTTAATTTTTAGATTACCAATAGTTTTTTGATAAATTAAGAAAAGTATCTATTTATTAATGTTATTTATAAAGAAATAAATTCTTATATTATAATTTTTTTTCTAAAACTTCAAAGTTTTTTAAAAAATACGAATTTTTAAAAATTTGTGTTTTTAAAAAATAAAATGTGAACCAAATAAATTAAATTAGGAGTTGT
>BJCM01035896.1:0-12452 GCA_018326385.1 Flaveria bidentis | reverse complement strand
TCTGCTGCCACTCTGAAAAGTCACCAATTTACATGAGTTGGTGAAAAGGTCCATGCTTTAGGTAAACTGGACATTGAGGTCTTGTGTCTGTATCTTTCTACTTTATGTACTTTATCCTTTTTATAATATATTAGGATGTGAGCTATGGCATGTCATAGTCACAAGTCAAAAGGCAATCTGCCTTTTGACTCTACAATTGATTTTGTTGTGTGTCTAGTCAATTGTATCCAGCCTGGCCTTCATAGTATGGCCGGGTTGTAGGATGTAGTATAAGTATTCTCTTGTTCGTGTAACTTAAGGTATGCTTGGTAACACTTGTAATAGAACCTGAGAAAGCAATATACTGCAATCTTGAAAACCCATTTCCTTATGTTGTGTTCTTTGGTTCTGCCTTATATAATTACTTGTGTTCCTAGTGTCATCTCTTGTGGTTAATCAAGTTCACTGTTTGATTAAGTTTGAGTTACTCTCCTCTTTGTGTTATTGTGTTGTAAATTTGCAAAGCCTTCAACGGTCCTGCAAGAACTCATGTCTTCATTTTTAAACTCGATTCCATTATCACTTCTTATTGTTTTGACCTTCTGATCAAGTTGGTTTTCAATCTAGTTGTCATACTTTTTGCTTCTTGAATTGTAGCAATTCTTCCTGCATTGCTTTAATCCAGCTATTGTTTTGAAGAGCCTCTTTGATGTTTTTGGGTATTGTTTGACAAAGAAAGCATGAGAACAAACAAATGTTTGCAAAACTAGAGTGGCTTCTTGTCACCCTTTTGTGGAGTTCACCAATAGTGCTTTCTATTAGATGGTTCTTGTGTATTCAGGTGGTTGGAATTGAGTCACTAGCAATTGTTACATCAAGATTGGAGACATTCATCTTATTATGGTTAGAAGTATCTTCATCTTGTACTATTAGGGAGTAATGAAGATAATCAGACTCTGTTTCAGTGAGTGCTTCAGCATTAGCAACACTTTGATTGCTTCCATCATTTGAGGTTCTTTCAGTTTCAACTGGAGGTGTAGCTTGATTTTGATTTCTAACTTTAGTTGATGGGTCTTCTGAAGGTAATTGTAACAAGCTAGGACTAGCTTTAGTTGAAATACTTTGATATTGAGATGTTTGTCTGATAGGATTAGCTTGGAGTGGAACATCTTCATTCATTTGTTAAGTTGCAGTAGGAGGAATCATTGGATAGTTATCTCTTCTTTCTGCATATGAAGAAGGTTCAGCTGAATGTAGGTTTCCTACATCAGGCAAGTGAAATTGATGAAAGGATTTTGTAAATGAATCAATATCAAACAGCCAGTCGGGACCATTTGTAGATTTGGGAAATGAATGTTCTTTGAATTGAACAATTGTTGATTCATCAATAATGTTTGATCTTGGATTAAACACTCAGTAAGCCTTAAAAATTGAATAATAACCTACAAAATATCCTTCATCACACTTAGATGAAATTTTTTACAAATAGTCTCGGCTGTTTAATATTAAGACAGGACTACCAAATGACTTGAAAAATCCAATAAATGGTTTTTTGTGAAACAATAGTTCATATGGAGTCATGTTGTTTTCTTTTATAATCAGAGTTCGATTTTACATAAAGCACGATGTGTTAACTGCCTCTGCTCAAAAGTAATTGGCAGTTTAGCATCGGCTAGCATTAATGAGCGATGCCTTAATTAGTAATTGATGAGCATTGCCCAAAAGTAATTGGTAGTTTACCTTCAATTAGTGTTCTATTTCTCCTTTCAGTTACCCCCTGTTGTTGAGGAGTTCTAGCCGCACTAAATTGATGAGCGATGCCTTTGGTTGCACAAAAAGAACTCATTTCTTCATTTTTAAACTCGGTTCTATTATCACTTCTTATTGTTTTGACCTTCGGATCAAGTTGGTTTCCAATCCAGTAGCCATACTTCTTGCTTCTTGAATTGTAGCAATTCTTCCTGCATTGCTTCAATCCAGCTATTCTTTTAAAGAGCCTCTTTGATTTTTTTGGGTACTATTTGACAAAGAAAGCATGAGAATAAACAAATGTTTGGAATACTAAACTTGCTTCTTGTCACCTTTTCGTGGAGTTCACCAATAGTGCTTCCTACTGGATGGTTCTTGTGTATTCAGGTGGTTGGAATTGAGTCACCAGCAATTGTTACTTCAAGATTGGAGACATTCATCTTATTATGGTAAGAAGTATCTTCATCTTGTACTATTGAGGAGTTATGAAGATAATCAGACTCTATTTTAGTGACTGCTTCAGCATTAGCAACACTTTGATTGCTTCCATCATTTGAGGTTCTTTCTGTTTCAACTGGTGGTGTAGCTTTAATTTGATTTCTAACTTCAGTTGATGAATCTTCTAAAGGTAATTATAACAAGCTTGGACCAGCTTCAGTTGAAACACTTTGATATTGAGATGATTGTCTGATAGGATTAGCTTGGAGTGGACCATCTTCATTTAGTTGTTTAGTAGGAGTAGGAGGAATCATTGGAAAGTCATCTCTTCTTTCTGCATATGAAGAAGGTTTAGTTGAATATAGGTTTCCTCCATTAGACAAGTGAGATTGATCTAATGATTTTGTAAATGAGTCAATATCAAACAGCCAGTCAGGAGCATTTGTAGATTTAGGAAATGAGTGTTCTTTGAATTGAAAGTTTGTTGATTAATGAATAATGTTTGATCTAGGATTAAACACTCTATAAGCCTTAAAAACTAAAGAATAACCTACAAAGAATCCTTCATCAGACTTAGATGAAAATTTTCCCAAATAGTCTCGACTATTTAATATTGAGACAGGACTACCAAATGACATGAAAAATCCAATAACTTGTTCTCTATTAAACAGAAGTTCATATGGAGTAATGTTGTTTTCTTTTATAACCAGAGTTCGATTTTGCACAAAGCATGATGTGTTAACTGCCTCTGCCCAAAAGTAATTTGCAGTTTAGCATCAGCTAGCATTTTTCTTGTTACTTCAATCAGTATTCTATTTCTCCTTTCAGTTACCCCATTTTGTTGAGAATTTCTAGCTGCACTAAATTGATGAGCGATGCCTTTGGTTGCACAAAAAGAACTCATGTCTTTATTTTTAAACTCGGTTCCATTATCACTTCTTATTGTTTTGACCTTATGATCAAGTTGGTTTTCAATCTAGTTGCCATACTTCTTGCTTCTTGAATTGTAGCATTTCTTCCCGCATTACTTCAATCCAGCTATTGTTTTGAAGAGCCTCTTTGATGTTTTTGGGTACCGTTTGACAATGAAAGCATGAGAACAAACAAATGTTTGCAATACTAGACTTGCTTCTTGTCACCCTTTTGTGGAGTTCACGAATAGTGCTTTCTACTAGATGGTTCTTGTATATTTAGGTGGTTGGAATTGAGTCACCAGCAATTGTTACATCAAGATTGGAGACATTCATCTTATTATGGTGAGAATTATCTTCATCTTGTACTGTTAGGGAGTAATGAAGATAATCAGACTCTGTTTTAGTGAGTGCTTCAGCATTAGCAACACTTTGACTGTTTCCATCATTTGAGGTTCTTTCAGTTTCAACTGGAGGTGTAGCTTGATTTTGATTTCTAACATCAGTTGATGGGTCTTCTGAAGGTAATTGTAACAAGCTGGGACCAGCTTTAGTTGAAATACTTTGATATTGAGATGATTGTCTGATAGGATTAGCTTGGAGTGGAATATCTTCATTCATTTGTTCAGTAGAGATTGGAGGAATCATTGGAAAGTTATCTCTTCTTTCTTCATATGAAGATGGTTCAGCTAAATATAGGTTTCCTGCATCAGACTAGTGAAATTGATGAAATGATTTTGTAAATGAGTCAATATCAATCAGCCAGTCGGGACCATTTCTAGATTTGGGAAATTAATGTTCTTTGAATTGAACAATTGTCGATTCATCAATAATGTTTTATCTTGGAATAAACACTCTGTAAGCCTTAGAAACTGAAGAATAACCTACAAAAAAATCCTTCATCAGACTTAGATGAAAATTATCACAAATAGTCTCGGCTGTCTAATATTGAGACAGGACTACCAAATGACATGAAAAATCCAATAAATGGTTTCTTGTGAAACAAAAGTTCATATGGAGTCATGTTGTTTTCTTTTATAATCAAAGTTCGATTTTGCACAAAGCACGATGTGTTAACTGCCTCTGCCCAAATGTAATTGGTAGTTTAGCATCGGCTAGCATTGATGAGCGATGCCTTAATTAGTAATTGAAGAGCGATACCCTAAAGTAATTGGCAGTTTACCTTCAATTATTGTTCTATTTCTCCTTTCAGTTACCCCCTGTTGTTGAGGAGTTCTAGCTGCAATAAATTGATGAGCGATGCCTTTGGTTGCACAAAAAGAACTCATGTCTTCATTTTTAAACTAGGTTCCATTATCACTTCTTTTTGTTTTGACCTTATGATCAAGTTGGTTTTCAATCCAGTTGCCATACTTCTTGCTTCATGAATTGTAGCAAGTCTTCGTGTATTGCTTCAATCCAGCTATTCTTTTGAAAAGCCTATTTGATTTTTTTGGGTACTGTTTTACAAAGAAAGCATGAGTACAAACAAATGTTTGCAATATTAGACTTGATTCTTGTCACCATTTCATGGAGTTCACCAATAGTGCTTTCTTACTGGATGGGTCTTGTGTATTCAGGTGGTTGGAATTGAGTCACCAACAATTGTTACATCAAGATTGGAGACATTAATCTTATTATGGTGAGAAGTATCTTCATCTTGTACTGTTGGAGAGTTATGAAGATAATCTGACTTTGTTTCAGTGAGTGCTTCGGCATTAGCAACACTTTGATTGCTTCCATCATTTGAGGTTCTTTCAGGTTTAAGCTGGGACTAGCTTTAGTTGAAACACTTTGATATTGAAATGATTTTCTGATAGGATTAGCTTGGAGTGGATCATCTTAATTCATATGTTCAGTAGAAGTAGGAAGAATCATTGGAAAGTCATCATTTCTTTCTGCATATGAAGAAGGTTCAGCTGAATGTAGGTTTCCTACAACAGACAAGTGAAATTTATCAAATGATTTTGTAAATGAGTTAATATAAACAGCCAGTCGGGACCATTTGTAGATTCAGGAAATGAATGTTCTTTGAATTGAACAATTGTTGATTCATCAATAATGTTTGATCTAGGATTAAACACTCTATAAGCCTTAGAAACTAAAGAATAACCTACAAAGAATCCTTCATCAAACTAAGATGAAAATTTTCCCAAATTGTCTCGAGTGTTTAATATTGAGACACGACTACCAAATGACTTGAAAAGCTCATATGGAGTCATGTTGTTTTCTTTTATAATGAGAGTTCGATTTTGCACAAAGCACGATGTGTTAACTACCTCTACCCGAAAGGTAATTGGTAGTTTAGCATCGGCTAGCATTGTTCTTGCTGCTTCAATCAGTGTTCTATTTCTCCTTTTAGCTACACCATTTTGTTGAGGAGTTCTAGCTGTACTGAATTGATGAGTGATACCTTTGGTTGCACAAAAGGAACTCACTTCTTATTGTTTTGACTTTATGATCAAGTTGGTTTTCAATTTTGGTGATAAAGTCTTTTATTATTTGGGATGCCTCATTTTTATTAAGTAAGAAGAAAACCCATGTAAATCTTGAAAAGTCATTAATGATCAGCAAACAATACTAGTTCTTTCCAATACTCATAACATGAGTTGGTCTAAACAGATCCATATGAAGTAGCTTCAATGGAGTATTGTTTGAGTACAAAAGCTTAGGTCTCTGGGAATATTTATGTTGCTTCCCTTTGAGGCACACTGAACAATGAACAACAAAATGAAATTCTTTTTAGAGGAGACCAATGAAATGGTTTCCATTGACCAATCTGTTCATTTTTTTAAAGTTTGTGTGCCCTAAGCGTCTGTGCCAAAGCTAAGACTCATCAAATGATGCTTTTGACAAAAGACATGTTTCTTCTTTTGGTTTAGCAGAATTCAGGTTTAAGACATAGGTGTTATTCTTCCTCGGAGTCTTTAGAACAAACCCATTATTCAAGAATCTAAAATCCTAGTTTCAGAATGTAGTAATGAGTTTCGGTAAAGTGAGTTGAATAAATCTTCTCACAGATCTGAGACACGCTTAGAAGATTGAAATTCAATTGTTCACAGTAGTTCACTCTATCAAAGCTCATAATCCTATTTGTCATAGATCCTTCACCAGTAATTCTTCCACTTGTGAATCTCCTCTAAATGCTACAATAGGTCCTTGTATATGCTTGAAGTCATGAAAGAGGGAACGATCGCCAGTCATGGGACAGGAGCATCCACTGTCCATGTACATAAGCTATTGGACCTATATGGATGACCTTGAAAGCACAAAAGAACTAATTAGAATATGGAACCCAAGCCATAATGGTCTTGGGTTTTTTGTTCCTATTCATGATGGTGACCTCTTGATACTTTCCTTTAAATTGTGATTTAGAGAGAGGTGTTCTAGGAGATTTCTGATGATATTTTGATTGTTTCATATCAGCAACATCAACTGAAGAGTGAGAGGAATAGTGAAACCTTTGGTCCCTATTTCTTTGAAGAAATCAGACCCGTTTTTTATTATCAAATATCATTTTTGGTTTGGAAAGATAATATTTATATGCTTGATTTTATGATATTTGTTTCTTTGACTCTTCCTCAATTCTTTCAAGTTACTCAAGTCATTATCTTATCTAGACATTCTAGATTGGTTATTATGAAAATGACTTCTGACTGTGGGTTTCACGGATGATGTTAGTGAGATGGGTTTGTTTTGGGAAATTTTCAACCCCTTTTGCTTGAAGTAACAATAAGATGTATTGTGATTATTCATATCACAGACTGAACAATATTTATTGAAATAGTAGCATTTGGTGGAATGATTGTTCATGTCACAGATAGAGCAGTATTGAATGAAAAAGCACTCTTCTGTTTTTGTGATTAGACATTTCATATATGTCAGAATACATATGTTTGTTTCTTGAATCTGATTTTGCTTTTTTTGACTTAATTGATTTACCTGTTCTCAACTGAGTCATAGTTTTTGGTTTAATGGAAGAATCAAAATGAGCCTTTTTTGTAGTTTGCTTCACAACACTACTCGTGTTGACAGTTTTAGGTTGTCTTCGATTCCTCAACCCTCTCTTAACTTCTTGCTCAAACTGATAAACATGCTCCTTATTATAGCTGTCAAAACGTACTCCTTTTCTTGATTATAATGATTGAGGGTCTCACTGACTTTTAGTTTTTGAAATTAGTGAACTCTTGTTTTTCTTTGGTAGTGAAACCTTGTCTGATTTGCATGAAGTTTTTAGAGAATTAATCTCATAATTAAAACTGCTTTCAGCAAAGGGTTTCACTGAAGACACAACTTTCTTCTTTCCTTTTGAAATTGCAAGTATAAATTTCACAAAGGGGACAATGGCCTTGATTGGGCTTGATGGTTTAATGATAGTCACTGTCTTGTCTGAACACTCCTTGATTTTAATTGGGTGACCTAATTTGATTTTCTCCTCATTTGTTTCAATGTAAACATTTGGTTTGTTTTGAGGATTTGTGACTTGTTTTACTATTGTTTTTGGTTAAATAGTATTAGGTTCAATTTGCTCTTTCAGTGTGATAGATTCAGGCATGATAGTGTACTTGTCAATATAAGGTGGAGGAAAAGAGTTATACCCAATCCTAGACATATCCTTGGGATCTTTTTATGAGTCTAACATCTCTTGCAGCTTGACTAAAGTTAGTTGAAACTTTTCAAGTTTCACTTTAGTATGTGTTTGTTCAGCTTTTGATTGAGCTAACTTTTAAGTTAGTTGCTCATTCTCAACTGCAAGAGTGTACTTCTCACTATGCAATTTTTCAATATCAGAGATGAGAGAGTTAATTTTGTTTTCAAAGCCTTTTATTTATCACTTAAGCATCTCTGACTTGACATTTTATTCTTTTATTTTATCAGCTAGTTTATGATTGTGCTCTCGATAACCTTGCAGTTCAGTAATGCATTTATCACTACAAAGGTTGGATTTTACCTCAAACGGGATAGGAGATGGACCATCATTGATGTGAATCATGAGTGCATAATTTTGAAATTGAGGCTTCACTTCCTCTGCATATAGACTCCAATCATATACTCCATCTTGCCTGATAACAAGAGCATTTGAAGAAGACTTACTGCTTCCATAAGTTTGGTTAGTCAGTTGTGGCTGATTCTCATAAGGTTGTTAATGTTGTTGATGATGATACTACTGCTGTTGATTGTTGGAGTAGAAGCTTGTTATTGGTTGTGAAGATGACTGGCCCTGAGAGTTCCTTTGGAAATTGATGTTCTTTCTTCTGGGAGCATTACATTCTTTGGAGAAGTGGCCAGTCATGCCACAGTTGAAGCACTTTACCCTGGATTTGTTATATCCAAGTTTGGTGTTTTCATTAAGGCTAAGCTTCCTTCCTTTTCTGAAAAACTTCTTGGCTCTCATTGCAATCATTATCATTAGCCATTGCAAATCCATTTCCTCCCCATCATCTGGATCCATTTCTTCCAAGTCCACCTCGATCAGATGAGTGGAAGTGAGTCTGCCTCCCGGGTAAGCTTCAAAGCTAGCAACAATGGCATTGTAAGTTGCCTTTTGTTCTTCTGATCTTGGATCTTTAGGAGTAGTTGAGGGAGTTGCAGAGAACCCTATTGGTTATAATGGTGTTGAAGGCTTGTTAGTTGGTGGAGCTGAGATGAAACCAGTTGTCTTCACTTGATCTCTTGAGGAAAGAAAATCATCATCCTCAGTAATGAAAGCATTTTCTATAGGGTGAGTGTCTGTTGAAAATTTATAAGCTTCAATAAATCTAGGTCCATAAAGATTTCTGCTTCTCTCGTCAAGCTCAAGAGCATCTATCTTGGCAATCATGATTTCCAATGTGGTACTCTCTAGATCAAGAGTGTTTTTTTGCATTGTAATATTTTGTTTCCAACTTTATGGAAGACTATGAAGCATCTTCTTGTTTAGTTCTTTGACTTTTTATGTCACCCCCATGATCTCTAAATCAAATACCAATTGCGCAAATCTATGCAACTGTTTAGAGATTGAATACCCTTTGGAGTGATGAAATGTTTCATATTGAATAACAACCTTGTCCTTGTTAATTTCAACAACTTCACTACTGCCTTTACACATTAGTAGCAGTGCATCCCAAACATCTTTATTAGTTCCATACTTTTCTAATCTTTTTAGCACATTCATTTTTAGTGCTTAAATAAGAATAAGCTTTGAGATAAACTTTATCTTTTTGTAATCATGATCATCAAGTGTGAGATCCTCAATAGGAATTCTTGAGGTTTTGTATATTGCAGCTTGATCTGCAGAAAGAGTCACTGGAATGTGAAGGCCTTTGCATATTGAAATCCAGTAGTCTAGATCTACACCTGTAATATAGTTCATGAATCTAATTTTCCATTGCTTAAACTCAAATTTGTGTTTAATCATGGGTGGTTTTGGAGTATGACCAAGTTCAGAGAAACTATGCGAACACATTTTAACTAGCTGTTGTTTAACCTGGTTGAATAATGCTTAGTTTTATTGTTATGTTTAATTTAGTCAAAATATTCCAAACAGGCTTATGTATAACCAGATCTGAAGATGTTTATATGTTTTCATTGTATTGACTGTTCACGGGTTTGTTCTTGAAGATAAGTACAAATGAACAGTTAATGTTAAAGATATTTCTACAATTTACTAAGTAGATGTAGTCGAACACTCTATTAGCAACTCAATTACCATATCAATCGAATTCTGTTCAGATATAGGCAGATCTGAAAAAGAACCGAGAGACAAAGCTCTGATACCAATTGACTGGGGGTGTAAGATTGATATTATCACAAAGATCGAATATGATGATTGAGTTAATGATTCTATGGCGAAATCAAACAATCAAGAAACATTAAATGCAAGAAATACTCATTAATGATTTTTATATTAATGAAGATGATTGTTTACAATGAATGCTAGGGTTTGAGCATTAAATAGTAACAATACACCTTAAGAACATAAGACTAACCAAAATATTCTGATTGTCTATAATGTTTATCAACAGTCACCTCACAGGCTCATAAGGTTTATCCTATAATAAATAATATGAGGTTTTCTATTCTATTTATAGGCTGACAAGATTCCTTTTATAAAATGACTAAACTACCCCTGACCTATACATCAAAACTAGTCTAAGCCTTCATCAGCATTACTTTTGTTCATCCGCATTGACTAATGCGGATGTGTTGATCTTGATCAACATATCTTTTTGTCATTAGCATTAGTGATTGGTCATAATCATTGACAAATGCGGATGAACAAACACTTATGCGCATTTGTTGTCGGGCATCAGCATTAGTTAATGCGGAAGTCCAAAACTTCAACATTTCTTTCGAGCAATCCGCATTTGTTAATGTGGAAGAACAAATTTTTTTCCACATTTGTTCTATATCTTCCGCATATACAAATGCGGTTAGCCGCACTTGTCTTCCTTGCAAATTCTCCATCCGCATTAATGTTTGGACTTGCGGGATTTCCAACAGAACAACCATCAACTCACCATTTGAATTGGCATGTATGATCCTTTTAGGGTTCAACTCACCACTTGTCTTCCTTGCTTATTATGATAGTGATTCTAATAGTTGTAGGTTCAACAGAAAATCTATCACTGCTAGTATCATGGCATAGCAAAAAACAAACTACTATGTCTTTTTCTACAGTGGAGGCTGAGTATATTGCTGCTTCAAGTTGTTGCTCACAAGTGTTGTGGACACAACATCATATGATTGAATATGGAATCAACTTTCTCCATACTCCATTATTTTGTGACAATGAAGCAACTATTGGAATCGCAAAGAATCTAATTTAGCATTCCCGCACCAAGCACATAGTGACAAGGAATCATGCAATTCGTGATGCTCAGGAGAAGAGTTTTATTGATATCATTCCTGTTGAAACTAAAAATCAAAAGGGTTATCTCTTCATTAAAACGTTCGATAAACCTCATTTTTATGAATTGATCTCCATGTTAGGATCGCTATCATTTTCAAACTCATTTTCTTAAATTGTCTTATGTAACTTTGTACATAATACTATCTTGTTATCTTTTTTTTTGTTTCTTTTTAATTATAAGCTCATAGCCTTTCATCATTTTAAATAAAAAATATTTTACTTAGAAATTTATCCTATCTTGGAGATTCGTAGAAATTTCGGGGGAAATTAATAAATGTTTTCTTATCTTCATTGTAGAAATCTCCAAAATAAAATTGTTTGCTACATGAATGATCCGAATGAGGTCAACAGTATTGTGTTGGGATACGCATGATAGGCTCATCCAGAACGCGAAGTAGACAACAATGTTGTGGCTAAACTAATAGAATAAAAAACTTAGTGACTAGGATTATCCCCTTGACATTCTTTGCCTTCATAAAGTTTGAAGTCTTTGTCATAAAAGGTTTGAGAACGTGATATCTCTTCTTTGGTAGGTCATTTTTGAAAATCCCCTTGACATTCTTAGCCTTCACAAATTTTAAAGTCTTTGTCCATAAAAGGATTGAGAACGTGATATCTCTTCTTTGACGAGTCATTTTGACAAATCCCCTACTCATTATATAAAAAAATGCTACTTGCTAGCTTCTTTTGTATCAAAGAAGCTCTTTGCTGTATATTATTACGTGCTTTTCTCCTCTGCTATGTGTGAACATTGACCTGAAGTGATACTCTCATTTGTTATACTTAAGAATAGACCTGGAGCCCTCATCAACATGCTATGATGATCTTCTTTGTTATACGTGACTATAGACCTGAAGCTCTATTGATCATCTCTATTGTTATACGAGAGTATAGACCTGGAGTTCTCATCATTTGAGATTTATAATGTCTATGCTTCTTGTAAAAAAATCGTTTTTGTGTTCTCCATGGAAATATCAAGATAAGGTTGTCATTTTGTTCAAAATTTCATAAGGACAGGATGAGTTTTTTTGCCAAATGTCTAGTGATTTAAGTTTTCTTTAAGCAAACAACAACATGATAATAGAAGCTACGATTCACTTGTTGAAAATATGAAGGCATGGGTTTAAAAGGACTAGTACATCATCAATCCCGTCAAACTCTGTTTTTCCGGAAGATCTCTTCAATTTATCATATCTCTATATCCTTTTAGTTTACTTTACTCTTGATAGCTCAGATATCAATTGATATGCTCTGATACCAATTGATAGCTCAGATATCAATTGATATGCTCTGATACCAATTGATAGCTCAGATATCAATTGATATGCTCTGATACCAATTGATAGAGCAATTGATCGGATCAGAACCAGTTGATAGGCTCCGATATCAATTGATAGGATCAATTGAGACAATCTGTAATGATCTTAAGTGAACAATTCAAGTGAAACACAAACAATTGTAATCGATTCAAGCAGTATCAACAA
>BJCM01035876.1:1360-17577 GCA_018326385.1 Flaveria bidentis | reverse complement strand
CTTGCCCTTGCCCTTGCCCTTGCCCTTGCCCTTGCCCTTGCCCTTGCCCTTGCCCTTGCCCTTGCCCTTGCCCTTTCCCTTGCCCTTGCCCTTGCCCTTGCCCTTGCCCTTGCCCTTTCTCTTGCTCTTGTTTTGTTTCATTACTTGTGTTGTTAGTATCATCATCATAAACATAGTTCCATATATGATCTATTAAGTGTTTTAAGTCTCTCCTTATTGTAAAACTGTTGCATTGACCCCTTCTAATGGTCCTGTAAACTTGCTATGATTCCTCAGCTAAGAATCCACAAGTCACATCCCATCATAAACATAATGTTGAGATTAGGGTGAGAACAAGATCACAAACCCATGATTAAAATGTTTGTCTGCACTCTTGATTCTTATCCCAGATTGAGCCAAAAAAAGGTTGATGAGCCTTTGAGAGATAAAATCTGGATTGAAGAAATGCAAGAGGAACTACTTCAATTCAAAAGACAGTGTGTTTGGAACCTTTGTCATCTTCTCGTGGGAAGATGCCAATAGTTACCAAGTGGATTTTTAGAATTAAGAAAGATGACAAGGGGCTTGTCATCAAGAATAGGGCAACACTCGTAATCCAAGGGTATACTAAAGAAAAAGGGATTGACTACACAAATGTTTTGCTCCTGAAGCAAGACTTGAAGTTGTAAGGAGATTCCCTTCTTTTGTTGCATTCAAGGATTTCAAGCTCCACTAACTTGATCTCAAGTGTATATTTGTATATGTGGTGATAGATGAAGGAAGTGTATATCAAGCAACTACTTGGCTTTACAGATTCAAATCGTCATGATTATGTCTTCAATCTTATAAAAAGCTCTCTATAGGCTACATCAAGCTCCAAGTAAGTGGTATGAGACATTATCACAAGACATACTAACAATATTTCATCTAACTGGATATAAGGTTGTTAATACTCCCATAGCAAGAACCACTCCCTAGGACCTGGTCTTGAGGGGGAATGTGTTGATAAGCATCTTTATAGTGCTATAATTGGGTCTCTTATGTACCTAACAGTTAGTAGACCTGATATCATGTTTGCCATATGCATATGTGTAGGATATCAAGCCAACCTCAGATATCACACCTACTTGATGTCAATAGGATTTTTAGATACCTCAAAAAAGCTACCAAACTGGAACTTTGGTATCAAGAAAATTCTGACTTTAATTAGTATGCTTATATAGATAGTGACTATGGTGACTGTAACATGACTGCAAAGTCTACATCTAAGGGATGTCAATTATTTGTTGTAAGGATATTCTAATGGTAATGTAAAAGCAATCCCCGGTATCTACATCAACTATTGAAGCTAAGTACATTGCTACTCGCAAAGCCGTTGTGCTCAATTGCTTTGCATTTAGAATCAGATTAGATTATGGATTCAATTTTAAAAAGACTCCTATCCATATAGACAATAATAGTGTTATCTCTATTACAGAGAATCAAGTGCAGCACTCAAAGATAAAGTACATCAAAATTAAGTATCATTTTTCAGAGATAATTTTAAAAAATGATTGATTAAACTAGTTAAAGTTAACACAAATGAACAATATGCTCATAGTTCACAAAAACGTTTGATAAACAAAGATTTAGATATCTTGCATCAGTTATTAGGATATTTAACTTTGAATAAATTTTCTTAAATTAAATTCAAAATTGTTTTCCAAACAAGTGTGTCTTTAATGTTGTCTAAATTATAACTCACATAAGCTTAGTTAATTTCGAAAGAAATTTTTTCAAAAGTTAATATTTCTAAAAATTTTAAAAACTATGGAAAAATTTTCTTTCATAAGACATTAAATTTGACTTCGTAAGTATATTATGTTTTTCAAAACTAATACCTACTTACTAAGTGATTTAGACTCAGAAGAAATTCTAATATATATTTTAAAGCTTAAATCGTCTTCTAAGTATTTATATGTTTTAAAGGAAAATTTTGTTCGAAAGCAATTTAGTCTCAGAAGTTTTATTTACTCTTTAATTAAAACTTCTGAAGCTTAATATCTTTCGAAACCAAATCTGTCTCGTAAGCAAAATTACTCCAAATACATTTTCTTCAGAAGTAATTCTTCCAAAATTGGGAAATATCTTTCAATTTTGATTCGAAAGTTTTCTTTAAACTTTTGAATGCAAATTACCTACGAAAGATTTTCAACCTCCAAGATAACTACCTTTTTGTGTACTTTTTAGAGGTGTTACCGACATCCATATTTCAAAGTTTATCTTTGGCAATTACTTTGTCTCACATCCAAGCATATAAATAACATTAACAACGGATCTCTCTCTTTTCTTCTTACTCGTTATCTTTAATATTCTAGCCCTAAATTACCCACAACCCTTGCTATTTTTCACACCTCTCTCTTAAAAGCTTTAGAAAATGGTCAACCCTAAACCCAAAATCAGCATACCTTTATCATGCACCTTCATAGGCAACACAATCAGGTTTCTCTATTTCTCAGATATTTGTTGCTTTCTTTCTCGATAATCTTACCTCACTGCCCTCACCAATCATCCTACACTATATAAAAATTAACTGC
Organism: Flaveria bidentis; assembly: GCA_018326385.1. Lineage (NCBI taxonomy): Eukaryota > Viridiplantae > Streptophyta > Magnoliopsida > Asterales > Asteraceae > Flaveria > Flaveria bidentis. The sequence goes on along the minus strand of BJCM01035876.1, from coordinate 15,022 downwards.
TTGAGTTCTAAACAACCTGCCAAACGATCATTATGGATGTTAAGAAGTCACTATCTGCCACAGTGCAAGGGAGGACACTATTTATCACTCCAGCCACCATTAACCAACATCTGAGGCTTGACGATGAAAAAGATGAGTTGTCATTTCCCAAAGAGGTAGTCAATGACTCATTACAACTGAAGGGCTATGAAGGTGACTTTTCTGTTAAGACCTTTAGAAAAAGAAAAGTCTACTCTCAGTGGAAGTACATACTACATGTTGTCATCCACTCCCTATCAAACAAACATAGAGTATGGTATTAAGTTCCTAAAAACCTTACCTATAATGGTCCAAGAGATCAAGTTTAGGTATTCATATTTTGTCTATACAAATTTACTTGTTAACTTAGATTTTTTAGAATATTTAATGTTTCCTATATATCTCCAGTATATTCTTAACTATGAACTGGGCTCACAGTTGAGGGGAACAATTAGTGTTTTTAAATTGTGACAAATAAAGCTTGGCATCTTTAAGATAATGAGAAAACCCAGCATTGGTTTTTCCAGGGAAAAATATCCCTTGTCCTAAAATGTTAGAGCTCCCTTTTTAAAATGACAACTTGGCAGTCTCACCCAATGTTGAACCCCTACCTTGTTTATCTTCAACACCCCTACAACCACAAATAACCACCACCTACCAAAGAAAATCCAAGCAAACCCTGCTCAGTCTATTCAGGTTAAGCTATCACCCATATACTCACCAATGCAGTAGAAAGTGAAACCAATACCTCCTACTTCACTTGAGAATCTGATCACTTCTATTCTTTCTGTGATCAGTGCTAAGGTTTCTCATACTCATTCTAATAAGCTCATAACTCTAGCTTTAAACCTTTATCCTAAGTCTTATAACACAGATGAACAATATTCAGGGTAAAGCTACCATCCCTAGGCTTTGGACCTCAACCAACCAATCCCTAACCTGGTATTTTATGATAATGAGAACATGGGATTTAGTTTAGTGAATATTATGAATCTCTCTTATTCTCACCTGCTCAAGGAGAGATAAGTGCTACTGTTACTTCCATATATAGCCCACCTCATCATTACTAAGGTGGACCTATTTGAACAAGTTCAAGAGCTACATGTGGAAAAGTCTCTCACTTCTACAAGTGATTACATCTTTAATACCTCAACCATGAAAACCCAGCTCCTTGGCACTTCCTATGAAGCTGTCATTGAACAAGGGAAATCCAGAGTCTAAGAAACAATTTACGATGGTGAGGCACATGACTTTGGTCATGTACTCTCACACCCCCATGATTTTTCTAATGAAAATAAGGGGAGTATGCAACTAATGGTGAATAAATTGACAAAAACCTGCACCTATCTAGTCTCAAAGTTTAGTCACGAGGAATCTCAGGTTGCTACCTTACAAAAGCAATTACTTAATCAACAACTTAAGATCACCTATCTAAAGAGAAAGTTAGCTAAGAGGCCTACCAAGCCTACTCAACCAAGTTCACAAGAACCTGTGGATGTGGTGAACCTAACCTCCAGCTCATCTGTGCAAGTAAGTGACTACCAAAGAGGGGAGAAAGTCACCACAGCCATAAAACTTGGGAGCTTTGCTCAGAGTATGAACATTGAGGATTCATCACCCTTACTTGCAATTGTCCAAACTCAAAAACCTTCTTTATCTGATATTAATGTGGATGCCATTGTTTAAAGTATATTTAAGAAGGGTGTACCAAAGGGCTATGTCACCTCCATCCCATCCTGCTAACAATCCAATAGTTGGATAGAGGTATGACACTATTAGAAAAGTCATGGTTATTTCTAGATATCAAGGTCAACAAGAAGTTTTTCAACTTCCATACCCTGAAGTTTTATGAAAGATTTCTTGTTAAACTGCCATTTGTCAATCCAAGCGAAAACAAACAGGCTGATAAGTTAGTTGAGAGTATCCAGATGAGGGTGTTTTAGGAGTTCAACATAACCACCAGTTTATATAAACAAAGGCTAGTAAGTAAAATAGTTGGTCAACTAGAGAATGTGGAAGACCCTAAGATTATCTTTTAATAGGAAATCTCAGTAAGAGGTTGCATGACCATTTGAGGGTGGTCAATACAATTAGTTTCACAATAAGTAGAGTGCTAGAACATTTAACAAATCAAATAGGGAACCTGGTTTAAGTTAAAGATGCTAAGAACACAAGTAAGAGACAGAACAAAGAACAAGAACAAGAACAAGAACAAGATAAGTATGGTTTTCAAGAATGTTGTATATTGCTCTCAAGTTCTATTACAAGTGTTACAAAGTATAAAGATAAAATACAAGAACCTAAGATACTTTATACTACATCCTACAACCGGTATACTTTGAAAACCATCTGGAAACACTAATCTAGACAACAAGATCAATGTACAGTCAAAAGGCAGATTGCCTTTTGACTTATGACTATGACATGTCATAGCTCGCATCCTAATATATTACAAAACGAATAAAAGGTACAAAGTAGAAAGTTATAGACTAATGACCATAATCTATAGTTGACAAAAGCATGGACCTTTTTCCCCAACTTATCTAAGTTGGTGAGTCTTTAAAGTGGCAGCAGAAAGTTGTTCAGCTTTTGTCAAAATTTGATCAGAGAAAGCATGTCTTCTTTGTATTCAGAAGAAATCAGTCTTTGGCTTTGAAAGACTTTGTCTCTAAAGCTTCGGAAGACTTCATCTTTAGATTCTAGAGGTTTGGTCTTTGGCTTCATAAGATTTTACACTTAGTATATTTTCTTTGAGTTATGTAAAACTTCCGAAGTAACTTTACTCTGCGTTTCATGCATGCATGCTGAGAGCTATTTGGTTGATTTGTTTGCTTTGTTTGCATCAGTCTTTAAGTATAAACCTTAAAAAGGCCCAGTTGTAGAACTTGTGAACCATAAGACTACAATTATTTTAGCACCAATTACCCTAAGTGAGACACTAGTTAGTGAAAGTGTCTCACAACCTCTCCCTAGCCAGAGCTCAAATGTAGAACAAGCTCAAGAAGACCAAAGCTTTCTCCTCACTGAGTCACATAGGCTAGTGCTTGACAAAGTAAATAAGTTTGTAATCTCAGATGAGATTGAGGAGATAAGAGGGAGAGCAAGATGAAGGAAAGGGAAGAAAGAATGAGAGAGACCCCTATTTTCATGCAGCCTGTAATTAGGGTTGCCCCTAGGCTAAACATTCGGAAAGATAAGTTAAGGGCAGCCAGAATGAACTACTTGGGGTCTCGGAATTATAATGTTGATGAACTTATCTTTCTTCCCTTGAAAGAATTGAATTAACTAGCTGACACTAAAGTGTATAAAGAGAGAAAGGAAGCTGAGGTTGCTACTTTGCTCCTCAACACCAAAGAAAAATAAAAAACTGTATAAAGCTCTGTCATCTCCCTAGTTCAAGAAAGGCCTAATGTAAAGTTTGTGGTTGTTGAGAAAGAAACTCAAGTCGATAGGGAACAAGATAGACAAAAGATTATTACCTAATTGAGTGCCACAGGTCTCTATCAGGCTTCAGCTTTACTTCCTCTATCTTATTAGTACATAGAGTTTGAATATCTCAAATAGATGGAACAAGAAATTATCAAATAGAGAAAAGCTACTAAAAGTAAGATGAGTAAGAAAGATGCAAAATCAATAGCCACCATCAAATCCAACCAGAAGAAATCTGAGTTCAGACAAAATATGATAAGATTCTTGAAGTTTTATGGGTTCTCCTGAAGAAGGCTTGGTCTAGTGTCTCTATCCACAATTTATAAGCACATTAAAGTGATCAAGTAGAAAATCAAGATGGGTGAGCTTCAAGACTTGCATTCTCCACCAAGTCAAGAAGCACCTCAAGTTGAAGTCAAGATTAAACCCCAACAGACAACATAATCTGGACCTAGTGCTAATCCACAGGCAGCTTCATCTTCTAACGCACACCAGGGTCCTAAACTTTCTTTTGAACCTGTGAATAGGAAGGATTAAACTGAGAAGGATAAATAAGAAAAACAAATTATTCAAAGACCAACCTTCTTAATTGAAGTACCAAAAGAGGAAGAGTATTGCCATTAGAAGGGACTTAAAGTCAAAGAAGAAAAAGAAGTGTATGGCTTCCACCTCTGCATCTCAGGATGAGTCAGAATATACTGAGGGTGAACTAAAATAGGCTACTCAACTAACTTCACTACAAATATAGCCTCTTACTACTAAGAGACCCATCTTGTCTTGGGTATGCTCTCCAAACCTAGATAGATGGTATATCATGAGAGATTAAGTAGGTCCACAAGTATACTTCATGTAGAACATACTTGAACTCATTACTTATGATTTTTTTTGGACATTAAGAGATACTATGAGAGCTTGACTAATCTAGATCAACTAATGAAGAGAGTAATGGCTCCGATTCTAGTGATAGTTATACATAAGTAGAAGATCAAGACTCATAGCAATATTCAAGTTTTGGTAGCATCAATCTAAGGGGAGTTTGTAAGAGTTATCTTATAGGTTGATGCTAACCAAATATCTCTCAGCATGCAACTAAAGTATAAGAAAGTTATTTTGGAATATTTGATCATGCACAAGGAAAGTTCACCAAGTGTAAAATTTTTTGAAGCTAAAAAAATAAATCTTTCAAAGCCAAAGATAAAGTATTGCGAAGCTTAAAAACAAAGTTTTCTAAAGCTTGAATACTAATTTCTTCTGAATGCTTTATAGACATGTGTCCTTGCTACATTTTTTACAAAAGCTGAATAACTTTTTGCTGCCAACTTTGAATACTCACCAGCTTATACAAGTTGGTAATTATATTCATACTTTTATCAACTTAAGATTATGGTGTCTGTGTATGTAACTTTTCACTTTTGTACTTTTATGCTTTTTGTAATATATTAGGATGTGACCTATGGCATGTTATAGTTACTAGTCAAAAGGTAATCTGTCTTTTAACTTTACATTGATCTTGTTGTCTAGATTAATGTTCAGCTGACTTTCAAAGTATGGCCGACTATAGGTTGTAGTATAAAGCGTCTCATGTAACCAGTATTTGGACTAAACATTATAACACTTGTAAAATTACTTGAAAGCAATATACATTATCCTTGAAAACCAATACTTGTGTTCTTGAGTTCTTTATTTGTTAGTTCTTTGTTTCTTTGTTTGATTTCTTATTTGATCTAGTAAATGTGATATTTTACAACTGTGAAACTGTTGCATAACCATAACCAGTCCTGCAAAACAACTTTTAAAAATATAGTTTTTGTTAATTTGGTGATTTTACACTCTAAAGTTAAAAAGAATAGAATTTTTAGTTTTAGGGTATAAGTGTTTCCTGATTCAGATAAGTTAAGAGTAACTTGATTTATTTTCTCTTTTTTATTCAAATTCAACTTTTTTAACAGTTGACTTTTTGTATTAAAAAAACTTATTTTATATGGTATTTCTTGTATGTATATGTATTAAAAATAAAGTTTTAGTCCAGTAATTCAAGAAAATATAATTTGTAGTTTCATATTATCATCTTATTCTAAAAAAAGAAGTAAAAAAACAAGATGGAAGAGAGAAAAAGCAGAGCCAAGCCGAGGCTAACGTGGGATTTGAATTTGTTAATAATTTAAAATTCTGCCGGTAAAATCGCACTTATTTTCCCAATTCTAAGCAAAGGTGCTCTCTTCAATTCAGACTCCACTAATTCTTTTTTGACATTTAAAGTCAACGTTACTTATCATTCAACCATTCTCTCTTGCTGTATATATATACAAACATACATAATATATTATATAACAAGATTCTGCATATTATTTCATGATCATTGAATAAGTTTCAAATTAGAGTTTCAACTTCTCTGGAGCTCTGGAAGCTCCTCATATGAAGAACACTTCTGTAAGTTGCTCTTTTGTTTTCATCTGGGATTGAATCACCAATTGCTCATGTTTCTTGATGCATATTTTAACAAATTCCAACATTTTATATTCTTAAAGGCTCAAAATCATTGGAAGATGGTGAAGATTATGCATTTAGGGTGTGAGATTATTAATGGGGTTGTTCTTTCTGTTAGAGATTAATTAGCATCTGAATAACAGTTTTGCCTCCAATTAGATGTTAGCACCAATAGAATATAGGAAGAATAGGCATTTGCAGGTGATCAGAAAGTGTTTTACGAATGAACTGTGTATATACCTTGTAAAAATGAACTAATTTTTATACTTTGAGTTCTGGTGTCATTATTTCTTTTTCAAATTTGATCATTCCTGCAAAAATTTCACACAGGCAGTTGTTAATTTGATGATAAATGACAAAATGAATAAATATTTAATGATTGATCACTTTGTAGGAATACGCTAAAAAGTCAGATAAGACTGCAATGTCCTGCCAATTTTTATAATATGCTTGTCTTTTATGTACCAGGTGAATATGCCAGGAAAGAGGCCAAAGTCATTACTCTGCGGCACTCTTTTTGGCGCTATATTAGTTTCAGCGGCTTTCTTTATAGCAAGTGCGATCATCGTTGTAAATCATAAACAGGTACACCCGTTTTTCAATTATCTAATCATGGTCTAATCTAGTTGTTTCTGAACATGAGGTCATGGGTTTGCACCATAAGCAGCCCTTGATCGGACTTGATTATCAAAAATCCGCTCATGTTACTCATTTTCTATTCATTGATTCTATAAGTTCCAACACTTACGGACAATCGTGGTTCAGAGGTTTCCAGAACTACAAAAGCATGATGCTATGCAGGTTACAGCAACAAATGTATGCCAGGTTCGACCCGTCCTGCTGAAAAAATCTTCAAGTTTCTTGATTAATAAAGATAATGTTGATTCTTTATAATGGTTTCTTAGAGAATTAATCTTTTACGTTTCTTGATCTGTAAACATCAAATTTGATATTTTACAATCATTTCTTAAAGAATAAATCTTTTAAACTTCTTGATCATATATCAAAGTTTATCATGTACAATGGTTTCTTAAATGATCAATTATTAATTTTCAGAATCTATAAAGATCAAAGTTAATACTTTACAACAAGAATAAACCCTTAAGTTTCTTGATCTATATGGACCAAAGTTGATCTTTTTACAATGGTTTCCTTAAAAGAACCAATGCAGTCCTGATGGGAGTGAAGCTTTACCTAAAGGTATTGTAGTCAAAACATCTGATCTGGAGATGCGGCCATTATGGGGACCACGTAAGAAACGGGTGTGTATTGCTTTTCATTACTTTAGATAAAAAAAAAATGCCTACGTAAAGTGTTCTGATGATAACTAGTTGTATATCATGTATCAGAAAAACCCCAAATCACCAATGAGCTTGTTGGCTATGGCAGTTGGAAAGAAGCAAAAAGCAAATGTGAATGAACTGATTAAGAAGGTAACTAATCAAAATTTTCTAATCTAACCAAAAAAAATTTCTTAAACAGCAATTCCTAGAATTTCTAGGATAAATACATTACAACATGCACCTTGCAGGATTTAAACCCCCAACCTTTTGGTTGTGAGGAACATCACTTAACCACCAGGATGACCCCTTAGGGACACGTCTAACCATAAATTTATAGGAAAATAATAATAATAATAATAATAATAATAATAATAATAATAATAATAATAACTATAATAAAAAGACGATTTTGTTATCCCAGTAAGCCCTATGGCATAAGCAGATTCTTCTTATGTTGTTTCCAACAGTTCCCAGCAGACGATTTTGTGATCATGCTCTTCCATTATGATGGGATTGTGGATGACTGGAAAGATCTAGAATGGAGTAGTCGTGCGATACATCTGTCAGCTATTAGTCAAACAAAGTGGTAAATTTCTCAGTTTTTCTTAAACGTGAGAACTTGTTACCAGAAAACAAGCTTTGTGTTGTTTACATATCTTGTTATTGGATCTTACTATGATCTATAACATGGTTCAGGTGGTTCGCTAAGAGGTTCTTGCATCCGGATGTTGTCTCAGAGTATGCCTACATTTTCCTTTGGGATGAAGATCTTGGTGTCCAAAATTTTGATGCTGGAAGGTTATTCATCTGTTTGACTTTTTCGTATTTATAGAAAGTCAATGGTAACAGTAAAGGAATGTGATTTGTTTCGGTAATATGAATGATGCAGATATGTATCAATAATTAGAAAGGAAGGGCTTCATATATCACAGCCTGCGCTTGATCCTGAGAAATCAGAGGTGCATCATGAAATGACAACACGAGAAAAAGGGTCAACAGTACACAGGTAAACAATAATCTTGAAGCTCCTTTGACTTTTATGTTTCAAAATTATGACATATTACGATTCTTGAAAATTATGTCATATTATGATTTTTTGAAAATTATATGATATATTATGATTCTTGTGTCAACCTTCCATGATTAGTGGTATAAACGTGATTCCTCAAACGAGTTTCAAAGTTTTATCAAAAATTCATGTACCTTGACTCGGTTTTCCAATGGTCATACTATTATGGTTGACCTCAAAAGTCAAATCTGTCTTATGACCGTTTTTCTGATACAATTCTATCAGGAGGATCGAAAGAATGAGTCGTTCCAAAAAGAACTGCTATAGAAACAGTACGGATCCTCCATGCACAGGGTAAGATAATAAGATTCATTCATTTACAACCATTAGCATTAAATGAAGTTATGTTTTAATTTATGGAATAACATGATGGGTTAACTCAGGTGGGTCGAAATGATGGCCCCTGTGTTCTCAAAAGAAGCATGGCGGTGCGTATGGTATATGATTCAGGTAAACCACACATGCACATGCTGCTGGCACAAATACATGCAACACAATCAATTTCTTGAAAATATTCTTGTTTTCACAAGGACCAATCGATTTTGATTTTCTGGTAGAATGACTTGATTCATGCATGGGGATTGGACATGCAACTAGGCTATTGTGCACAAGGCAATAGAACACAATATATAGGGATTGTGGACTCGGAGTATGTTGTTCACTATGGTCTTCCTACACTTGGGGGATCAGAAAATAAGGTTTGTTCATCTACAGATTACAGTTTTATGGGCTAAATTGATGTCACAAATTGAATTTTTGAACCATTATAATTTATACTTATACAGCATCTTTCCTGTGAAAGTGACAACAAAAATTAATTAAATAAAATCTTAGACAAACAACGAGCAATTTTGAAGAATTCATTCATGCATTAATAAGATGGATTAAAAAGTCATTTCACAAGAATGGTTGACTGATGCACATGGGTTGATTTTTGGAACATGAGTATGAAGAAAGGAATGACTGCACATGTGAGCATGTGAATTGACTAGTTGTTTATGCAGACAAATAGTGAATCATCAAAACAGCCTTCACAAGCTACAGTATCATTGGAACCCAATCACATTGATATTAGAACAGAGGTAGGTTCTGCATCTTAATTTATTTCATAAAACGCGTGCTCATACATACCTTTTAATTTGATCTTTAGGTTTTTATTTTAATGATTTTATAATCACTATCAGATTTTTATTATTTATTCTTTTAGTATGGGGCTGATTTTCATGGCTGAAACTCCTTTGCACTCAAACTTTTTAAGAAGAGATATGTTTTGTAAAGCTGTCATCAATGACCCATGTATGCCACACATCATCCCCATCAAAATACACATTATAAGAAAATACACATTTAGGGAAAAAAATAAGGCAGTTATGTAGTAGTTATTATAAAAACCTAGATGACTAAATCTTTAAAAATTTATAACATTTTGTCTAATTTATGGTCATTAATGGTAACAACCATATAGGATGTCAGCATGGCAAGTTGACTCGATAGCATTTTTTTAAAATTGGATTATCAAATTGTTAGTTACATAGTCCACAGACCATCATATGGTCATTACCTCTGTATAAATTGAACGTGAAAATAGTTATATGAAGATCAAATAATTCCAAATTTTTAACTGCTTTATACAAAAAAAAAAGAAAATTTTATTGGTATACAATTTTAACTGAAAAGTCAAAAGGGCATCTTTAAAGTTATAATTTCAACTATAAATCTTGTATTTAATTGGCAGGTTCGAAAGCAGTCGTTTAACGAACTAGAAACATTCAAGAGAAGATGGCGAAAAGCAGTTCAAGAAGATGAGTGTTGGGTTGATCCATACAACCATCAGTGACACAAACTTACTACCACACAAAATCCCTTTGTTTCCATTATTTTTACAGAGACAATAATTTAACAAATATACATCTTTTTTACATATTCATATGTATTATAATACAGATAACAATATCTTATCACATATATACCATCCTTTTCTTTTCAATTATTCTCACATGAAAAAAAGGTAACTTTAATAAAGAAAAGTGATCAACATATCAAATTCGAACCTTTCTGCTAATGAGTCCAGCAATAATGCTTCCAAGTTCTTCACCTGAGTCCTCCTGTACATGATGCCCTGCCTGCAAAGCAAATTTTGCCACATAATTATTTGGTTTCAGAAGAATTTCTAGTTTTGTGAATGGAGGTGCAAATTTCAACTTAATACTTATGAACGGCTCACTTGGGTTGTTTTTTTATTAATTTCTAATAGGTCAAATGGTAAAAATCAGATAAATTAGCTAAAAATAAACAAGTCAAATGACCAAAGTGTTTTTTTTATATCATACTCCCAATTAAATTGCTTTATTTGAAAAATTAGATTATTGTTGTAATATCATTTTAATCATACTTGATACAAAAAAATTATTTAGAAAAAAGGTGTGTAAAAGGTGTTTCGTGCCAGCATGTACTGATCAAACCCATATGAAATTGCCCATTTTCCCCTATCTATCTGTGAATATATGTGACTAGTACCATTGGTAATTCAACTAGCCGATGATTTGCAGCCTTACAGAAATCTTCAACTCCATTAAAGTCTAGCCAACGGTCTCTTTGTCCCCAACATATTGATGTTTTAACTTTCCAATCATCGTCCATCAGGATCTTTCTCATATCTTCAACATATTTCTGCCCATAATCAATGTTCCAAAGAAATGAAGAATATCTTGAAGGATTTATTAAGTTATAGAAAATAAAACATGTTCATTTTCCGTGTTTAGAAAAAGAACAGATACTCGTAAACCAAAAACAGAAAAACTAGTGGTGGCCCTTTCAGCCCCTTTATTTGAATGGGTTAACTTGGGTTATGTTTCGACCCAAATAGGTAATTCAAAAAAATGTAGCTCATATATTAACGAAGAAGACAACAGCACCTTAAGTTCCTTCTTCATTGAACGAGTAATTGCATTTAGAGCAAAGCCAGAGGAACCAGAGGTAAGATATGGTCTCCTATACACCATAGCATCATCTTCTTTCATTTTGTAAGGCCCACAGCTAGTCAAGGCTTTATCACTCGCCCTAAGTGGATCCTGGTTGGCAGAAGATTAAATATATAATCATTATATAATCTTCACAAGGTAATTCTAATAGAAATGTAAAAACTATATCTTTACATATTTTAGTAAGTTATATACCTGTGAGAATATTTCACCCAACAAAAAGTTACTGAATATGGACAATGTTGAAGGCAGATTCGCATGCTTGGATGTTATCTACAATCATTGAACCAAATTTTACAAGCAATTAGGCTTTGATCACTTTTGTGTCTTTAACCAGTAATCTTTGAAAAAGATAACTCATATTACAGTTTGGCAAAAAAATTGAACACATTTCTGAACAACCTTACCATTAAGAATAGAATAATAAATGAGTATTTAGCCAGTATTTACAAAAGGTAACGGTAATTTAGAAGCATCAGTTCCTTCAGTTTTAGATTCAATACAGAATTATTATGTCAATGGTAATAAATTTGCTTCAGTAGAAACAGTATAGAAAGAGATAAATCGTATGGGGAAAGTTAAAATGTGCATACAGGAGGATTAAGCAATATGAGATCATTCAACTTCTCCTGATGATTGCTTGCATATTTAACAACAATGGGTGCAAAATACCCCTGCAAGGTTAAAATTTTCGTTTTCAGTTGTCGCCTACTAGATGTCATTTCTGATCATTTTAAGAAGTTAGAGTGGACGCAAAGATATACCTGAACAACCAGTGAAACCTTGTTGATACCAAGTTCATCAATAACAGATTCCAAAGCTGACACAAATTCTACATACCAACAGATACAGCATAATGTGAACTGATGTATACTATGAATTTAAAATGTCAAACACAAATGACAATAAAGACATCAGTTTTTTTCTTCAGGAGCAATTACCATCTAAGGTGTAATCGAATCCATATTTGGGTTGGGGCTTGTCTGAATATCCAAAACCTGTAGGAAGAAAAAAAAATAGCATCAAGACCACAGACATATAACTCATAATAACTTGAAATCAGCTAAACTAAGTTCTTACAAGATATAATGACTCACCTAACCAATCAAAAGCGATAGCATGATAGTCCTTGGATAGCAGTGGAAGTACCTTGCGGTATGAGTAAGCCTATAATGCACCAAATTAAATATCTCATCTATGACTGAGTGGCATTTGATCAAACAGCACAAGAATATTTTTCCTGATAAATTGAAAAGACACCTATCATCCTGTTTAAAATCTGAAAAATAGAACTCACCTGTGAAGGCAATCCATGAATTAATATAACTGAAGGTTTATCAGCATTTCCACTTTCTACGCAAAACCATCTAGTGCAAAAATTATATACATAGAGCATGTTTCAATCGGTAAGCCCTGCAAATAGCTCGCCTTCAATTACTGCATTACAATCACCTAACCCACTCACTTATTAATCCTCCATCCTATGTAAATTGCGCTGCTTGACTCGGCATGAAGATAAGTAAATTAGATGACTTACATCAAATGAAGGAAAATCTCATACCCTTTGATAACAATAACGAACAGATAGGTACACTTGGAAAAGTTTTTGTAACAAAAATGCTGCAATTTTTATTTATATCTCAAAGGGATTTGTTGCAATTTTAATTGGATGGGGGAGTACTTCAAAAGAAGAATACTTTAGAGAGTACCTGAAGACATCAGTTGAGGCTTGAGAACTGCCACCCATTGCAAGACCAAAAATTGGATCCTTGGCCTTTTCACCAGTGCCATAAACAGGATGTGCTTTCATCTGAAGATTTAAATTGTTAAATAGAACAACACAAAGTAGCTGGCACTTCATATTCATATTATTTAGTCCTAGTCAAAGCAGCACAAACATTGAAATGAAGACAAATACGACAGAAGTATGTTGAGTAAATTAAAAATACGAAGCCATGTATAATTTAAAGGAAATGTTAAAAGTAAAGAGATCATTGAGAAGAATCAAGGAGGACAAAATGATTGGCAGAGAGTAAGAATTTACAAGAAACCTCAAGCAGAAATACTCAAATCCTCGCAAACGATCTTATTGATTCAATGAGCAAACAAAATGTGGCTGAAACCCCATAAGCTAAAGTAATAAAATTTCTCATGTTTATTATTGTGAATAGTCACAAAATCTATTTCGAGTCAGGTTACAAGTGACTTGAATCAAGGCATATTCAAAAGTAGCTCACTTGAAGATGACAAACATTAGCTCACTTGTTTCAAAACCAAAAACAGCATGTAAGTCAACTAATGAAGTTAAATTAGGGTTTCAACTCTCTGATAACATAACAAACAGCCACATGTCCCAATCTGATCCATGAAGACGGAAACTTTCACAAAAAAAAAA
>BJCM01035859.1:0-16672 GCA_018326385.1 Flaveria bidentis | reverse complement strand
GTTAGTGACTTTTCAGAGTTGCAGCGGAAGGGGGTCCAACTTTTAGGAAAAGTACATCAGATAAAGCATGTGTTAAAAGTATTCGGAAGAAATCTGTCTTCTAGTGTTAGCTTTGGAAGACTTTGTCTCTGAAGCTTCAGAAGACTTCATCTTTGGGTTCGGAAGATATTGGTCTTGGCTTCGGAAGATTTCACACTTAGAATATTTTTGTTTCTTGTGTGAAACTTCCAATGCATTCTTCTTCAGTACCCATGTGCATGCATGCAGGAGAGACTCAGGGTGTTTGGGCTTCATTAGCCTCTTCATATAATCTCTAATAGTTCGATACTTTTCAAGTCTTTTCAGCACATCCATGTTCAGTGCTTGAGTGAGTATGGAGTATGCTTTGAGATCAACCTTTATCTTCTTGTAGTCATCATCATCAAGAGTCATCCTCAATAGGTACTCTTGAGGTTTTGTACAAGGCAGCTTGATCAGCAGAAAGTGCCACAAGAATGTGAGGCCCTTTACAAATTGTGGTCCAATAATCCGGATCTACACCTGTAATATAATTCATAAATCTGATTTTCCATTGCTTAAACTCAAATTTGTGTTTAAGCATGGGAGGTTTCGGAGTATTACCAAGTTCTGAAAATTTATGTGAATCCATTTTAACAAGGTGTTTTTAACTTTTTTAAATGATGATTAGATTAATTTTACGTTCAATTAGTCCAACTAGTCCAAATAGTCCAAAACAGGCTCAAGGAATTAGATTTGTTGATGTTTTTCTAAGTTTCTATTGTAAATTTTTTAAGTTTTATCAACTATCCACAAATTTGAGGATGAGCACGACAGCTTTGTTCTTGAAAATTAGAATGGATGAACAATAACTATTGATGAGTTTTCTCTAGTTTACTAAGTAGAGGAAGTAGAACACTCTATTAGTAACTCAATCACCAGATCAATCGAGTTTTGTTTGGATCTTAGGCAGATCTGAAAAAAACCGAGAGCCAAAGCTCTGATATCAATTGACTAGGTTATGAGAGTGATATTCTCACTAGGATTGAATATGATGATTGAGTTAATGATTGTATGGCGGAATCAAATAATCCAGAAACATTCAATGCATGAAATACTTATAAATGCTCTTTGTAGTAATGAAGGTGATTGATTACAATTAATGCTAGGGTTTGAGCATTAAACAGTAATAATACACATTGAGAATTTAAGACACAAAATATTCTAATTGTCTATCAACCGTCACCTCACATATGAGGTTTGCTATTCTATTTATAGGCTGACAAGATGCCTTTTTACAAAATGACTAAACTAACCCCGACCTATACATAAGAACTAGTCTAAGTCTTTATCGACACTTCTTTTGTTCATCTCTCATTGACATATGCGGATGTGTTGATCTTGATCAACATTTCTTTTGTTTTCAGCATTAATAGTTGGTCATCCCCATTGACTAATGCAGATGAACAAAAACTTATGCGCATTTTTTGTCCGGGCATCCACATGTGTTAATGTGGATGTGCAAATCTTGTCCGCATGTCTTTTAGGCTATCCACATTTGTTAATGCAGAAGAACAAACACTTGCCAGCATTTGTTCTATGTCTTCCGCATATACAAATACGGTTAGCCAACACTTATCTTCTATGCAGATTCTTCTTCTGCATTAGTACTTGGACTTGTGGGATTACCAGTAGAACAACCATCAACACACCAATTCAATTGGCATGTATGATCCTTTCTCGGTCCAACACAATACTCTTACACCAAGATCTGAAGTTTTCAAGGGTGATTATAGGAGCTTTAGTTATAGTTCCCATTACAAATTCAAATGATTTTTGGTTGAGGGCCATTTTGAGTGAAATGAGTGTGTGAGTGATGAAACTAGTTGATTTAGGATGGTAAGATCTCACAATCAAGAGCCTAAGAAGCTCTGATACCAATTGAAGTATCAGTTAAGGTCACTCAACATAAATATTCTCTCTTGAACTCACTAAGTCACACTCGAATGATGATGCAAAATCCTTTAAGAGTTGATAATAATATACTAAGTATGCAAGACACAAAAATGGTTTTTAAGATTACTTCTCAACTCAAAGTTTACAAGATTCTTACAAGCATACAAGTTGACTTACAATGAGAAACTATATATACTACTATCTACAACTAGTTATACATTGACACCATATGAAAACATACTACCAAACAAATACAACATTGTTAGGAGTAAGGTATCTAGAATAAAATACTATCCTAGATTAGGTAGTAATGACATGTCCATCACTTACCTTTTTGTTACCAACAAAACTGGGAACTCTACTAACTAATAAACAATAAACAATGAAATAAAGGATGGTCAACTATATGGGCGTGAGAAAGCGCCATGCAGTATTTTAAAAGTTTCATCGGGTTGTTAGAAAGACCATACTTATGTCCACTGGTTCATAGTAGCTTCTTCCAAAGATAAACTGGGTTTGAAAGAACAAGTTCTTCCAAAGCCACTTATACTTCAGTAGATTCTACTTCTTCAAAGACTTTTACTAATCTTCAAGCCTTTATATGTTAGAGCTATACAAGATAGTCTATATTATCAACATAGTCAAAGTCAACAAAATTCAACGTCATGGTTAAAGTCAACGCGAAAGTAAAACCCGATACGTTCGAGACGAAGAACCGAGATGAGACGTTGAAGCTTTAGATGAGTAGGAGTTTTATTGTAATAAATATATTTTGTGTGAACAAAATATATTTTATCTTGTTTTAGTTATTTTTATGTTTTATATGTAATTTCCATTAATTACCCTAATTCTAGGGAGTTAAGTGCAATTAGTGAATATTATATTCACTATAAATAGGTTAATTGTCATTAGTGTTGACTAATGGTTGAATGGCCAATTGACTGGGGGTTTCCACTTTGTACAAATTTTATGCAATAAATATAGATCAAATTGGGGTTTTAGTGTGTTTATCATATTTTGATTCATAATCTTCATGTTTTGATTCAATTGTGTTCAACCTAGGCTAACAATTTGATATCAGAGCCATTTTGCATCAAATTCATTAAAGATTTGAATATATTTAGAGTGAGAAAATTATGGTTTTTGGTTGTTTTTGTTCAATATCAATATTTCATCACTTCCGGATCAAATTTGAGTGTATTTGATATGGACTTTGATTGAATTTTGCTTGTTATTAGTTGGGAAAGCTCTGTTAATCATCAGATCTCAAATCCAATGAGATTTAGGTGATTTAGATTGATTTCATGTTGAAAAAGCCTTCCAGATTCATCTAGCGAAACTACATCTTCTTCCAGAGAAATTGCAACCTCTTTTAGCGAAAATACAAATCTTTTACACTTTGTAGTTAATTTATGCATCTCAGCGAAAGTAGTGATCTTGAATGAAAGTTTAACAATGATTGTGTGTGTAGCGCCCGATTATTTATAAAAGACAAAGAAAGAAGAATTAAGTGAAGATAAAGAAAAAAAAGATATTTTACCCAAGTTGAAGGGTAAAAAGTGTCCAAAAGGACAAAATGTTTGAAAAAAGTCGGTGTAAAAGGTGATGGCCGCCCATCACCTCCTACACACCTTATATCATTCGGATTGTTGAGAGAGAGAAAGAAATAGAGCTGAAACTCTCGGGTATTTTGAAGAACCTATGCAAAAGTCGAATTCAAGGTAAGAATTCGTGTGTTTAATATGTTCTTAACTGGTTTGATCCTCGGTTGTGTGCTTATGTATGTGGTGTGTGATTGGTTGTGTGTGTTTGGTGGGTTTTAGGTGTTTGAGCTCAATTTGCGAATGGGTTTGAAGAATTCTTACCCAAAGAGCTACAAAGGTGAGTTATAGAACCCCTCTTTTACATGATTTAACTCATTTTGGGGCTGGAAATGCATGTATGAATATTTTTATAAGTTGGGTTTTATACCCGTATGTATATGTGTGTGTGTGTGTGTTGCGGGTGGGGTTTTATTTTAGGCTATGTTTATGTTTGATGATGATATGGTTGTGTTTCTATGGCTTAGAATGTAAAAATTAAGCTTAGAACATGATAGATGGTGTTTGGGGACCAAATTATGAGGTTAAGTGTGACCTGGGCTGCTCATGCGTCCAAACAATAGTTTATACGGCTAGCCATAAATAACTGCTTAAGTGTTCCTCAGGCGAGGAAATATGGATCAGTATAAGTCAATGCGGATTGAGTATAAGTCAATGCAGATGAGTATAAGTCAATGTGGATGATTATGCATCAATATGGATGAGTATGAGTCAATACGGATTAGTATGAGTCAATGTGGAAGAGTATAAGTCAATGTGGATGAGTATAATTCAGTGCGAATGAGTATGAGTCAATGCGGATGAGTATGAGTCAATGCGGAATAGTATTAGTCAATGCGGATGAGTATGAGTCAATGCGGATGAGTATAAGTCAACGCGGATGAGTAAAATTAAATGCGGATGAGTAAAAAGGAAATGCGGATGAGTAATAGGAAATGCAGATGAGTAAAAAGAAATGGGGATGAACAAAAGGAAATGGAGATGAACACTTAGAATATTGTCTGATTTCAGGGGGAAAAGTGTTATGTAGGCTTTGACTTTGGAGGTTCCCAGGGGCTATGTAAGTTGACTTTTGAGGTCATAGATGATATGATGGGCATGATTGATGATGTGTATGATGTTATGCATGATAGTATGTGTGATTTATATTATGTATGCATGTTGATATGTATGATTTGCACGATCTTGTTTATGTTCCTGATTTTGTATATTTATCTTCCCGTGGCTTTGCGTTGAATGTTAATGAAAGAAATGATAAGTATTATGTAACATAAAGTCAAAGATAATGAAAAAGGGAACGAACTGAATGAATGCATACATTAATGAAAAAGAAGGTATAGAGAGAGAGGCTTGCAAGCAATATATACAGAGGTGCACGACTCTAAAATGTTGTAAGCTCAACTACGTATGGTTTAGCTAACCCTTAAGGATACACTCAGGGGTTCCGGTCATTGTGACTGACCAACGATTTAGTACATGGTTTATAGTGATTACTCACCTCGGTGCTAGTGCCAGGCTATGTGCGGTATAGAAGTCATTTATGATCTTCGGCCCCGAGTTAGGCATAATGTCGGGGGTGTAGTATACAGTTTGTTTATAGTGATTACTTACCTCGGTGCTGGTGCCAGGCTATGTGGGGTATGGAATTCATTTATGATCTTCCGCCCAGTACCGGAATTATGCGTAATGTTGGGGGTGTAGTATATAATTGGTATCTTTATTGCTTACCCCGGTGCTGGTGCCAGGCTATGTGCAGTATGGAAGTCAATTATGAACTTCGGCCCAGTACCCCATTTGTTTGGTGCATAGCTGATGACACTGATCCAGATAGTGATAAAGAATGTGATAAAGAAAGAAAGAGTTAAAGAATGAATGTGATGAACAGTAAAGGAATATAATAATGATATTATCCATGTGTATGTATAGTGCATGAACGGTGACTTTTTATGTAAGGAACGGTTTTAAACGTAAGATAAAGTATGTTTTATTATAAAACTAGAACTCACTTAGCAACGGTAACTTTTTATGCATCTTCCAGTTGGCAGGTGAGCATTGTTGAGGATGGTGCGGGGCAGCTACTTGGCATTTTGGATGGCATTCTTTTGTTTAATGTTTTTGCATTGTAATGCGAACAAATGAAATTGTGTAATACATGTTGTATTATTTTGTAAAAGCATTTTTAGTGAAAATGTTGTTTTTAATGTTTCCGCTGCAACGTTTATTTCAAGTTAACGTAATTACATGTTTTATGTGCGATGATTGACCAGCTGTAAGCGTCCCGGTAATTGGGCCTTACAAGTTGGCATAAGAGCCAAAGTTTAAGTGAAACGGGTAAATTTTCAAAATAAACTTAAACTTAAATTGAGAATGGACAGAAAAGGAAAGGATGCCAGTCTAAGTCGCTGCGTGCCATCAAGTATTTTCTTAATGTTAATTGGTATTATGTGTGCATGTTATGTGGTTTATGTGTTGTATTTAGATTTAGATACTGATATAATCAGGATAGCTAATGCTTAGGGTATGAAGAGTAAAGTAAGTGGCTAATCACAACTGGCCACTATAATTAGGCACTTACTATACTTGACATAAACTAAGTTGTTCCCTTGAATGACCGTGTTGGTGTTTGAATCTTATAGTGTGTTTGAGGATGGTCGGTGGTAGGTCATCAAAAGCTTCGTGTGGTGGAGGTGGTGGTGGACGTGGTGCTGAACCACGGGTCACGTGAGGAAGGCCTAGAGCCGAACATGTGGTAAATGAAGAACGCGAGACCTCTCATCCCGAGGACGGAGACGAAAGTGCTAACTTAAGGGCCTCAGTGAAGGAGGCCGTTGTAGAGGAGGTGCATCAGGTCATGCAGACGATCTTACTGTCTATGGTGACCGAAGTGATAAAGGATGTTAGAGATGGGGAGAGAAAGGAAAGAAGTAGGCCTACGGGCAAAAGGAGACAGTAAGAGACTGAGACGGTCCTCTCTGATGACGAAGAGGAAGAGGAAGAAGAAGAGCCTATGCCGGAGGCAGCCCGAGGCTACAACTATAGGGAATTTAAAAGATGCAAGCCCCTACTTTCGATGGTAATGGCACTGTTGTTGCTACTCACTGATGGGTGAGAGAGATGCAAGTTGATCTGAATAGCAGTGAGTGACGAGAGGACCTAGAGGTGAAGTTTGCTGCCCACTCGTTTGTGGACTCAGCTCTGTGTTAGTAGAAGAATATTGTCCAAGCTGAGGGTAGACGGGCTATCGGAAGAATGAGATGACCAAAGATGAAGAGGCTAGTGATTGAGGAGTTCTGTCCTCATCGTGAGATGGACAAAGTTGAGAGGGAGTTCCTACAGCTGGAGGCGGGAACAATGACACATCAACAATACACCACCAAATTCAATGAGATGGCACGGCTGGTGCCAGATCAAGTGACACCCTTGTCACGGAAGATTAAAAGGTATATTCAGGGCTTGCCGGCGGATATCTGGAGGCACATGATCGCTGCCCGACCATGTACATTTTGGTCGGCGGTTGATTTGGTGGGAGATTATACGATGAAAGAACTGTGGTGGTGATAGAAGATAGCAAGAAAGGAGGAAGTGATCGGAATTGGAACAGGAAGCGATTTTGAAGTGGAAGAGCCGCTCCAAGTAACAAAGGTGCACGGGTGGATGACCGGCGTGTGGTCACATTCGGTGCAGGGTTGAGAAGGTGTGTTAAGTGTGGACGAGAACAAACTGGGGAATGTAGATTGGGAACCTATGTTTATTTCCATTGTGGAAGAACCGGAAATGTGGCGAAGAACTGCGGTGTGAGGAGGTGTTATTCTTGTGGTGAGGAAGGCCATATGAGCAGGGATTGCAAGAGGTCGAGGGCTGAAGGTTCGGGAGCGAAGAAGACTAGAGGAGAAGGACGGAGGGCGAGCGTAGAGCTTTCACAATGATGCAGGAGGAGGCTAGGACGGACCCCGATGTCATGTCAGGTACGTATATAGTAACCAAACCCTTTCTTCTGTGTTTTTTGATTCTGGTGCTAGTAAGAGTTTTATTTATGCTGCTTTATGTGTTAAATTGCCTGTTAGTAGTAAGAATATAGATACACCCCTCGATCTAGTCCTAGGAAAGGATTGGATGACGGACTACGAGGCGAATATCGTGTGTCGCAAGAAGATGATTCGATTGACAGCGCTAGACAGGAATTCGGAGACAGTTTAGAGTGATCGAATTACGACTACCCTGGAGGTGATTTTGATGGCGGTGGAAGGAAAGTGAATGAGGCATGGGTGTAGTGCTTACTTGGCCTATGTGAAGGATATGGATATGCCAACACCATAATTGTCTGATGTACAGGTTGTGTGTGGCTTCCCAAAGGTGTTCCCAGAAGACTTACCGGGAGTGACACCAGACCGCGGGATTGAGTTCCAAATTGACTTGATACCGGTTGTCCAACCTATTATTAAGGCACCATAGCAGTTGGCTCTGACTGAGATGAAGAAACTGATGGAGAAACTGTTGGAGTTGCTTGATAAGGGGTTCATTAGACCGAGTATCTCTCATTGGGGTGCTTCGGTATTATTCGTGAAGAGGAAGGATGGTAGTGTGAGGATGTGTATTGACTACCGAGAGCTGAACAAGTTGACGGTCAATAATCGGTATCCATTACCGAGGATCGATGACCTGTTCGATCAGCTCCAAAGTGCCAGATGGTTCTTGAGGATAGTTCTTCGATCTGGCTACCATCAGATGAGGGTTAAGAAGCAAGATATTCCTAAAATAGCTTTTCGCACGCGTTAGGGACACTACGACTTTCTTGTTATGTCTTTTGGTTTGACCAACACGCCAGCTACTTTTATGGATCTAATGAATCGAGTGTGTCGGCCGATGATGGATAAATCCGCAATTGTGTTTATTGATGATATCCTGATTTATTCGAAGAGCGAGGAAGAGCATGCCGGTCATATTCGGGAGCTGTGGAGACGTTGTGAAGGGAGAAGTTGTATGCCAAATTCTCCAAGTGCGCGTTCTGGTTGCGCAAGGTTCGGTTTTTAGGTCATGTGGTAAATCCCGGTGGGATTATGGTGGACCCGGCAAAGGTGGAAGCGAAGATTTGGTGGTTTATTCTGATGCTTCCTACTCCGGGATGGGATGTATGTTGATGCAGAGAGGAAAGGTTATAGCATATGCATCCCGACAGTTGAAGTTCATGAGGTCAATTATCCCACTCCCCACTTGGACCTAGCAGCCATGGTCTTTGCGTTAAAAATATGGAGGCACTATGAAGTGCACCATATTCAGCTACATAAGGCGTTTCTGAATCATTGCTGGAGTAAGATATGTGGCCTAAAGATTGGAGCTAACAGATAAGATAAGTGGAATTCATCCGACATTCCATGTATCTCATCTCAGGAAGTGTTTAACATACGAGGATATGAATGTCCCACTGGAGGATATCAAGGTAGACAAACGGCTCAATTTTGTGGAGCAACCAGTGGCGATCATTGATCGTAAATTGAAGAGGTTAAGGAATAAAGTGGTACCTCTTGTGTGTGTACAGTGGAAGCACAGAAAGGGATCTGAGTCTATGTGCGATACTGAAGAAGAGATGAGACAGCATTACCCACGATTGTTTGAGGAATAACATGTTTCAGGGACGAAACCTAAATAAGGGGATGGACTTATAACACCCGGTTATTAATAAAAGACAAAGAAAGAAGAATAAAGTGAAGAAAAAGAAAGAAAATATATTTTACCCAAGTTGAAGGGTAAAAAGTGTCCAAAAGGATAAAATGTTTGAAAAAGTGGGTGTAAAAGGTGATGGTCGCATATCACCTCCTACACACCTTGTATCATTAGGATTGTTGAGAGAGAGAAAGAAAGAGAGCTGCAACTCTCGTGTATTTTGAAGAACCTATGCAAAAGTCAAATTCAAGGTAAGAATTCGTGTGTTTAAGATGTTCTTAATTAGTTTCATCCACGGTTGTATGCTTATGCATGTTGTGTGTGTTCAGTTGTGTGTGTTTGGTGGATTTTAGGTGTTTGCGCTCAATTTGCGAACGGTATTTAAGAAGTCTTACCCAAAGAGCTGCAAAGGTGAGTTCTAGAACCCCTATTTTACATAATTTAACTAATTTTAGGGTTGGAAATGCATGTATGAATTTTTTTATAAGTTGGGTTTTATACTCGTATGTATGTTTGTGTGTATGTTGCGGGTGGGGTTTGATTTTGGGCTATGTTTATGTTTGATGATAATATGGTTTTGTTTAAATGGCTTAGAATGTATTATTTAAACTTAGAACATGATAGATGGTGTTTAGGGACCAAATTATGAGGTTAAGTGTGACGTGGGCTGCTAATGCGCCCAAACAGTAGCTCATACGCCAGGCCATAAATATCTGTTTAAGTGTTCCTCATGCGGATGAAGTCTGCCGGAGGAAATGCGGATGAGTATAAGTCAATGCGGATTGAGTATAAGTCAATGCGGATGAGTATAAGTCAATGCGGATGAGTATAAGTCAATGCGGATTGAGTATAAGTCATTGCAGATGAGTATAAGTCAATGCGGAGGAGTACGAGTCAATGCGGATGAGTATGAGTATATGCACATGAGTATGAGTCAATGCGGAAGAGTATAAGTCAATGCGGATGAGTATAAGTCAATGCAGATGAGTATGAGTCAATGCGGATGAGTATTACTCAATGCGGATGAGAATGAGTCAATACGGATGAGTATGAGTCAATGCGGATGAGTATAAGTCAACGCGGATGAGTAAAAGTAAATGCGGGTGAGTAAAAAGGAAATACAGACGAGTAAAAAGAAATGCGGATGAACAAAAAGAAATGCGGATGAACACTTAGAATATTGTCTGATTTCGGGGGGAAAAGTGTTATGTAGGCTTTGACTTGGGAGGTTCCCGGGGGCTATGTAAGTTGACTTTTGATGTCATAGATGATATGATGGGCATGAATGATGATGATATGTATGATGTTATGCATGATAGTATGTGTGATGTATGTTATGTATGCATGCTGATATGTATGATTTGCATAATCTTGTTTATGTTCCTGAAAATGTATGTTTATCTTCCCGTGGCTTTGCGTTGAATGTTAATGAAAGAAATGATAAGTATTATGTAACGTAAAGTGGAAGATAATGAAATGGGGAACGAAATGAATGAATGCACGCATTAATGAAAAAGAAGGTATAGAGATAGAGGCTTGCAAGCAATATGTACAGAGGTGCACGACTCTAAAATGTCGTAAGCTCAACTGCGTATGGTTTAGCTAACCCTTAAGGATACACACAGGGGTTCCAGTCTTTGTGACTGACCAACGATTTGGTACATGGTTTATAGTGATTACTCACCTCGGTGCTGGTGCCAGGCTATGTGCGGTATGGAAGTCATTTATGATCTTCGGGCCAGTACCCGAGTTATGCATAATGTTGGGCGTGTAGTATATAGTTGGATTATAGTGATTACTTACCTCGGTGCTGGTGCCAGGCTATGTGCAGTATGGAAGTCATTTATGATCTTCGGCCCAGTACCCGAATTATGCATAATGTTGAAGGCGTAGTATACAGTTGGGATCTTTGTCGCTTACCCCGGTGCTGGTGCCAGGCTATGTGCGGTATGGAAGTCAATTATGAACTTCAGCCCAATACCCCATTTGTTTAGGGCATAGCTGATGACAATGATCCAGATAATGATATAGAATGTGATAAAGAAAGAAAGAGTTAAAGAAAGAATGTGATGAATAGTAAAGGAAGATAATAATGATATTATCTATGTATAGTGCATGATCACGTATGATTGTAAAGAACGGTTTTAAACGAAAGATAGAGTATGTTTTATTATAAAACTAGAACTCACTCAGCAACGCTGACTTTTTATGCATCTTC
Source organism: Flaveria bidentis (assembly GCA_018326385.1). Taxonomy (NCBI): domain Eukaryota; kingdom Viridiplantae; phylum Streptophyta; class Magnoliopsida; order Asterales; family Asteraceae; genus Flaveria; species Flaveria bidentis. Next base: position 5,239 of record BJCM01035859.1, on the reverse strand, counting down.
CAATTGGTAGGTGAGCATTGCTGAGGATGGCGCGGGACAACTACTTGGCATTTTGGATGGTATTCTTTTGTTTAATGTTTTTGCATTGTAATGCGAACAAATGAAATTGTGTAACAAATGTTGTATTATTTTTCAAAAGCATTTTTAATGAAAATGTTGTTTTTAATGTTTCCGCTGCAACATTTATTTCAAGTTAACGTAATTATATGTTTTATGTGCGATGATTGACCAGCTGTAAACGTCCCGGGAATGGGGCCTTACAGTGTGCATATTACAAGCGAAATTGCTCTCTAGAGTATCATTGAACTAAAGTTCAAGCTTGTTTCGTGAGAAATTGTCGACGAAACTAAGCAGTCTCAAGCATTCTGTTAGCGAAACTACTACCGAACCTATTGCTAAATTGACCCCAGTTGCTAAGATTGCATATAGTGACATTTAAAAAATTTATTATTCCCGAGGGAGAATTATCATACAATTTTTGTTAAAAATACTTTTGGGGGGTTAATTGCAATGAAAAAATGGCTTTTGTAGAACTGTTTAAATTCTTCGAATCTGATAATCTCATAATTGCATAATGTCGGTTTGATAATTTTGCAGCATAAAAGAATGAAAATATGTCCGATTTTGTTGATCGTGTTCTGTTGATGGCAAACAATCTGAAAAAGTTTGATGCCTAATTGGGAAATCATGAACAAGTTTTGAGATTGTTTGATTCCCTCTCACTAGAATGGAGTTCTCACGGCATAGGGGCTTTCGAGATTACAAACTGATTGAGGTGATCAACAAACTGAAAGAAAATGAGTTGGATATCAAACGTCATGAGTACTATGAAGGGACATATCTAACTCCATAGATCACTTCAAACACCAACGAGAAACTAGAAAAGGGATCAGATTCTGGCACCAATTTCGAAAGTTTACCGAAACCTAGAATTGAAGAGGTACAAGGGGAGCTTAAGCAAACATCAATGGGTAAAGGTGGATCTGGGTTGAATGATGAAGGTTGTGATGCTGAGAAGGAAGAGGAATGGAAGCAAAATACTAGAGTTTGCAACTACGAGAAGGCTCTTACTGTTGAAAGAGTTATCCTGGATCTTCCATACGAGACAGTTTAGGATATGTGTTCATCTGCTTGCAAAATTAGGCTATTTGGAGTGTATAAAGCTAATAGGTTACTTTTAGATAACCAAAAGGTATTCACCACCATAAACGTACAAATTAAAAAGAATAAAGCCAAGTATTTCATAAAATTAAATGAAGCTTTAAAAGAAAATGATCATTTAAAACGAACTCTTCTTGAAAGAAATGCTGAAATTAATCTTTTAAACAAAAGAGTCACCTTGGGTGAATTTGAAACAATCAAGCTTAAAACAAAGCCTGATAGATGGACCATATCTAGAATGAAACATGAAGAGCTATTGTGTAAACAAAGGTGAGCTAGGATTAAAATATGAGTGGGTTGTGGTGAAAATCCATATGTCTATCCTCCTTCTAGCACCTATTGTTACTATCCTATGCCTCAACCTCATCCAACTAATTATTTGATTGAAGCTGATGAAACTAATAGTTTAAATGCAGGTTTAAACAGCGTTAATCTTAAAGAGGTTAGAAATGTGCAGGATTCTCCTGTAAGTTTTGGATTCCTCAGGCAGGGATTTGATAAGAAGATTAATGATGATTCCACCTTTGGTGTTCCAAAACCAATATCAGTTGCTTCTCCAATCTTCTTTAACAAATTCAAAATAGGTTACATTCCTGGCCGGTTTGTTAAAGAATGAACAGTTGTCGAATCGTCCGGCAATCAGAATCCTATAAACGAAGCAGACACAATAGGAAGTGTCAATCAAGATCTGTTGGAGAAAGATCTATGTATACAAGACTGGATAAGCTTAGATGATGAATCAATGACTCTATAAGCTCAGATGATGAATCAATCACTGAGGATTGTGTTGTTTCCTCACAGATCAAGATATCTCCTGTCGTTGTCAAGTCTCAAAAGCTTCCAAAAGCTAAATCAAGACTAACACGGATCTTTTCTCTAATTGCAAAACAACCCAGTCAATTAGTGAAGATCTCATTCCCTGTTTAGCACGGAAAACTTCAGAACAAGCAAGAATCTGCTACAAGCTCAAAGCAATCCACATCCCCACCTACACAACATGGGACTACAAAGAATCAAAAGCCTTTCAAGGCTTGTTTTAAGTGTGGAAAAGAAGGTCATGTGGTAAAGAAGTGCCCTCAAAGACTTGATTTGAATGGTAAAGGGAAAACAAAATGCTTCTCTGGATCACAGTCTACAAGGGATGTTCAACTTGGTAGAGGCAACACGGGTTGCTTCTCTGGAACAAGACGTAAAAAGTACACATCTTTGAATGGTTGGATGAAAAACCCTCCATCCAAACCTTTTCATGTGAAGCCGGTTTCACCTGATTCAAAGACGAAAATGACCAAAGGTTCCAAACCAAATTATTTTCCTTTTAGTCTTAAATAGAAAATGATTTCCAAATTTAATTCATTCAAATCCAAAATAGCTGAACCGCAACAAATTTGGCAAATTAAAAAGAAAGATACAACAATCCACGATTATTAAAATGGTTGTGTGCCGAAGCAAGTTACTTATATTGATGAAAAAGGAACTTGCAGGACTACGATGGCTTGGGTTCCCCTTTCAAACTAATATGTTTATGAGTGCAAGAATAATTCAGGACGACTATAGTAATCCGGTTTACTGACAGAGATTATTCCTAATTTAAATTCAAGGTGGAAGAAACAGGTATTTTATCCATAATTTGGATTCTTATCTGCACAATCACAGTTCTCACTTCACAATCACTGCATATTTCTTGAGAATTCATTTCTTATCTTCATATCAGTGTAGTTTGGAAGACCTTCTTCGGAAATTTTCTATTTTGTTTAGTTTTAAAAAAAATTAATGAAAATATAAAAAAATAATAAATCAAAAAATCAAAACAAAAATGGGTTTGCAAAACTAAAAAATTTAGGGGGAGAGTTTATCAAAATTAAATAAAAATATGAAAAGAGAACTGGGATCTTGATTCGAGATGACTGGAAAATGATTATATATCTTCTTGAAATGCTTGTTTTTGCATGACTTGTGTTTTAAAATGAGAAATGATAGTAACTGATGTTGCTATCTGATTCACATCTTATTTTTTATTCCAAGTAAAAGAAAATTAAATAGATTCTTTAATGATATGCTTGGTAGACTTAGCCTGAAGAATAAAGTAGACAACAACAAAATGATTTAAATTAAAATCTATGCTTAATGATATCTGGATTTACGCAATCATTTTGGCATGCAAGAAAAATGAGTCCCGACAAAAATTGGATTGAGAATTGATCTTTCACCCAACATAATGCAAATCATATAAGCCATATCTTTGAGTCATGTTTGGTTTATTTATGTGTCTTGTGTTTGTGCTAGACTCCTCTGTTGTACAGAAGTACTGACATGGAGTCATGATCTCCTTTGTTGTATGGTAGTACTTACCTAGAGCTCTCATCAACACATGATTAAATGGCATCTCCTTTGTTATACGTGAGTATAGACCTGGAGCTCTCACCATTTTGGTCTAAGTTGTGTCAAATCATCTAAACGGTGAATTCATCACAAAATGCAATATTCTGTTGATAATCACTTACACACTAATGCACAAGCCTTGTTCTTTAAAGATTGTAACAAAATTCAAGAAATCCTGAGGTTGGGTGAGGGTGTTTGCCAAATGATTGTGCGGTCCTAGCATTCTAAAGTATTTAATTAAACCTTAATGAATCATCTATTGCTTGTTAAAAAAGATAGGGCATGGGTTTAAGTGGACAAACATACCAGCAATCGTTATTGATCTATTTTAGAACTTCTAAATCAATCGAAGACTATGATTAGATTTAGTTATCAGTTTGATCTTATTGCTTGTCGATGATTAATTTCATCTTTATGCTAAAGTATATCTTGAGGATGTGATCTCATGATCAATTCAGTTCTCGGTTATAATAAAAATATATAGATTAAAAATTGTTATAATAAATGTATATAATAAAAATAAAAATTATAATAAATTTTCATTTCAAAATTTCTTTTAGGTCTTCCATATTATGTTGTTACAAGTTTATCATTTTTCTTGCATTTCAAAAAAATTGCGCACAAACAAACACGGCTTCTCTTAGTTTCAAACACAAATAAACACAAATTTATTTTGTTAAACTGAAATGATCAAATTAGATATGTCAAGATTGTGTTTGTGAATGTGTTTCAGATATTTGCTGTAAGTGATGGCCGATCATCAGTTGAGCAGTGTACTCGATCAGAGAACCTATTCCTCAAGTTTGAAGAAGATACCAACCTAGGAATCCTCCTCCTACATCTTCTGAAGCACTCGGGATTAGAGATTTGGGAAAGTTGTTCCAACATCCTCTCAAAGGAGGCACTCGAAAAGGGGGAGCATATAAATAGCGGGAGCTTATGAAATGAATAATCTTTTTCATCAGATTCAGAAAGATTCAAATTGAAGATCATTCTACTATTGACTTCTCGGGGCTGAATTCGTATTAAGACGTTGATAATGATAGACTAAGGGGGAGTATTGTTGAAGTTGTACAAGATAGTCTATATTATCAACACAGTCAAAGTCAACACAAAGTCAACGTCACGGTCAAAGTCAACAAAAAAGTCAGACCCGTTATGTTCAAGACGAAGAACCGAGACGAGACGTTGTCATTTTAGATGACTAGGAATTTTATTGTAATAATTATATTTTGTGTGAATAAAATATATTTTATCTTGTTTTAGTGATTTTTATGTTTTATATGTAATTTCCATTAATTAGCTTATGTCTAGGGAGTTAAATGCAATTAGTGAATATTATATTCACTATAAATAGTTTAATTGTCATTAGTGTTGACTAATGGTTGAATAACCAATTGATTAGGGGTTTCCTCTTTGTACAAATTATATGCAATCAATATAGATCGAATTAGGGTTTTAGTGTGTTTATCACATTTTGATCCATAATCTTCATGATTTGATTCAAGTGTGTTCAAATTGGGCTAACATTATACTTCGGAAGTCTTTGATAGGATCAATTGATTCAATTTGTAATGATTTATGTAAACAATTCAAAAAGAAACACAAACAATTGTAATCAATTCAAGCAATATCAACAAATTCACAGTTCATTGATATAGCAAAGACAATTACAAGAGTAAGAAAGCAGTTAACAACT
>BJCM01035841.1:3519-36652 GCA_018326385.1 Flaveria bidentis | reverse complement strand
TAGGCCGCCGCCCCCTTGCGGTGGTGGTTCCGACCGGTGGTGTGACTTCGTTGGGTTTTGTTACTTAAATATTGAATCGTTTTGGTTCCAGTCAGATACTGAATCAAACAGTCAAGTTTCAGTTAGATGCATACCCAGTCAGAACTTCTAACTGGGTAAGCTTCTGACTCAGTCAGATATTACCCAGTCAGTGTAATCAAACATCCCCTTAGGGAGCGTTTGGTTGGAAGAATGGAATGGAATGTAATGGAATTAAGAAACTAATATAGTTTTCAAGTAAAATTATGTTTTAGTGGGTAATGAAATGTAAAACCCAAAGAAATATTTCACCTCAATTTCCTTGGTTGTGTGATTTCAAAATCCTTCCACCTAGAGAAGGAATTTGAAATCCCACAACCAAAGGAATTGAGGGTGAAACATTCATTTGGGTTTACATTTCATTATCCACTCAAACATAATTTTACTTGAAAATTATACTAGTTTCTCAATTTTATTTCATTACATTCCATTCTTCCAACCAAACGCTCCTTTAGTGTTTTGTAATGTGGTAAAAGCATTAAGGATAGCACAAAAGTAAAGTATGAAAAATATTTTGGTAACACAAAAAGTAAAAGTAGTAGCATAATGTATACCCAAAAGTAGTAGCATACTGAGTACACAACAAAACGTAATAGGCTTAACTACAAACATGTGCTTGGTGTTTGGTTCTAGGTGTTTGGCATGTGGTGTGTCATTATCAAGTGGTTAATACAAATCTCTATGAATAACAAATGGAATTGGAACTACGAGTTCGGCAATATCAAGGGTAGACCGGAGGTTTTATTAAAATGATTGTGTCAAGACTCGACTTTACAAGATAAGTTACACATGTTAGATGATATTCTTGTTGATGTTTCATGTACAATAGTAATGTTATGATCAATTATTCTAGCTTTAAAAGCACCAAAAATCACTACCAAAAGAATAAATCCTCCCCAAGTGTTGTGAGAATAAACTGGTTATCCAGAAACATGAAGAAAGTTTTAGTGGGTGTTTGGAAGTGTTTATTTTTATCAATTTTTAACTTTTAACTTTTGAAAAGTTAAAAAGTTATTTTATAATGTTTGACAATGTGATTGTTGTGAGTGAATAAGTTAATAAATCACTCCATACTAACTTATTAACTTATTGAAAAAGTCAATAAGTTGTTTTTTAAAACTTTCCCAAACATGCCCTTATTATGGTTTTAGTTCTCCTTCTTGCAAAAAACAAAGAAAGGTTTGTTGTAAATCACCGGTTAGTCCAACAAAAGAGTTTTTGAGCATTCTAATTCTTCTATTATGATAAAACTAGTTGCCTCGGCCTGGGGCACGAAGTAGGAAGAAATCGCTTAAGTTTGTAAGATAGATAACGCTTTAAACTTTGATTTGATTTTTAAACGATCATAAGCTTAGGCTTAGCACTTTTCCTCATCCCCTTACTAGCTAGGCAAAGGCTTACGAGCCAAACCTTTTTCTTATCTGATAACTAATATCGTCTTTTCGCCCAACTCTATCAGCAGGCTCTTTCTAACTTAAATTTGTTTTATGTTTTAACTTTTAAATAACTAGAACCTGATACTTATTAAACAAGAAACATAAACATTGCCACTAGGTCTATCTAGAGGTTGTTTTGTTATTTATATAACATCGAGCATAACTTTCCCAAGTGTAAAAATGTGACCGATTGGCGATTGGTGCTTGTACAAACAAATCTCTTACGTGCTATTGTAAACACCTGTAGGAGATAATATAGCTTTGTTGTTGATGTGGCACTAGTATATTTTCAAGCTCATAACTTGTTTTGTTACCAACCAGTTTTTAGTTTTACATCTTATATACTTTTAATAATAAAATAAAAAAATTTTATTCATACAATTAGGTTTATTTAATAAAATAAAAAAAATTATTCATACAATTTATATACTTTTCCAGTTTTTTAGTTTTATATCTTTTTGTTGTTATCTTCTTATGCGCCCTTGTCTCGGGCTTTTAGCCATTCAATAAAAACTAGTTTGCCAACCACATAGGTATGTACCCAACCAGAATCATTCATCTCCGGTGGAAGTCCTCCAAGGCTCCGACCCAAACTGCACCAAGCCGACTCAAACCGAAGAAGGCTAAATCAGGCAGTCCCGGGATGGCCCCTGTGGTCGGACAATGCACTGTAGGTGGTGAAATTATGGTCGCATATTAGCAAAATATTATCAGACTGACTAGACCCGTAAATCAGTTTCATAAGATCAAATAACACATGATCATCTTAACCGAAGAAAAGCTATGCATTCATTGAGCATGTATGATTAGATGTGTCTTTTAAAAATGTGTTAGGTGAAAAAATTGCAAGAAACAATTTGCAAAACTTTATATTATTAAAAAAATAGCATTTATTTCATGAATGTGAAATGATGGACTAATAAGATCACGCAATGTATATTCTCAATCACTAGTATTTTTCAATCATGAGCAAGATATTATTTAAGAACATTAGGTCACCTGTTTACATCAAGGTTTTGCATAGTTGGTTCAAGAGGTTCAAGAACATTAAACTGCAAAATACCATAAACTTTACCTAAACCCCTCTTTATCCCCTCCACCACCCCACTTTCCAAACCTAAAAAAAAGTAAAAATAACGAAAATTAAACAAATACAACAAACAAAAAAGTGGGTAAAACCTGAGACACCTCCAAAGTGATTTGCATACTTTGATCATCAAGAAACTCGACAGCAAAAGAGATTATATGAACATTGTACCTTTAGATTGATATGAGCTGTTTGTTCTTACTCTTACTCATCTGCTGCATTTTCTTTATCCTTTGTAGGTTCATTTCCTTCATTAGCAGTTTCTCCATTTCCTTCATTTCTTTCCAATGGGCTTGATAATGATCCTTCAATGTTCTTGACCCCTTCTGCTATCCCATCATTGTTTTCTTTCGTTAATTCAATTTGTTCGGTTTTCTCAACATTTTCGACCATGCAAACATCTGTGTTCATACCCTTTTCAACGCTATCAGATTGCTTGATTTCAGCATCCCCATTGTTGTTCTGAGTGTTCATACCCTTTTCAAACACACCCTTTTCAATGCTATCAGATTGCTTGATTTCAGCATCTCCATTGTTGTTCTGATTGTTCATACCCTTTTCAAACACACCCTTTTCAATGCTATCAGATTGCTTGATTTCAGCATCTAAATTGTTGTTCTGATTATTATTACTGTTATTATTATTATTATCCTCTGAATGTTCATGGGTTTCTTCCATAACCTCATTATTGTCCTCCATAGACCGACCGTACCCCCTGCTCTCACTTTCGTTTTCAGAATCATTCTCCACAACCTCTTCGTTAAGTCTTTCGCCCCCACGACTCTGTCTCTCAAGACACTGCAACCGCATCCTCAAATCATCAAACTCCCTTTCCATCAAGAACAATCTTTCCTTCAGTATCAAGTTCTCTTCTTCCAGTTGAGCTATATGAGTATCTTGATCATCTACTCTATTCTCCAAAAGATAGCTGCTGTGATCAGCCCCACTGTAGTTAGGATAAATCATCTCAAATCGACTCAAATCGTGATCTAACCTCCTTTCTACCTCAACATGTTCTTCCACATCACTCTCACTTGATCCACCTTCATCCTCTTCATCATCCTCCGGTGCATCCGCTTCATTTCCAGGAGACCTGAGTCTAATCAAACCCTTCATCGAACCATAACCATCGACACCCCATTCTTCTTTAGCCATGTCCACTAAGACCTCTCTAGAGGGTGAAAATATCGGTGTCGGAAGAACAGCAGGTGTCACCGGACATGGTGATACTAAAGAAGTAATTCCACCGGATTTCTTAGCACGAATTAGGAACGAAGTCGTGTTTCTAGGCGCAAAAGGGGCGGATCGACCACCGTGATTGAATTTCTTCTTAGGGAAGTATCTTCTAGCCTTCAAACGATTCTGGTGCTGCAATTCATTCAGTGTAGGAGGATTATATCCACCACCACCACCAACACCACCACCACCACCACCACCACCACCACCACCGGTGTTGTTGCTAACACTGCTACTACCTACACCGTTAATCTGCAACTCCTTCCGAATATTATTATTCCACTTATCATTCCCTTTCTTACCTTTCCAATTCTTGTTGATCCTCGGTCCCATAGGCTTCAACGAAGAAGGAACTCCAGAAGGCTTCAAATTAGGGTTTTGAAACTTCAACTGATCCACCTGCGGTGGAGGCCACATCCCGTAGCCACCACCACCACGGTGGCTCAACATCCCCTGCGACTGCGGTTGATTCGCCATCATCTGCGAAGGATTCATCAACTGATTCACAAACATCTGAGAGCTCTGATTATTCATCATCTGCTGCGGCTGACTCATTACAGTCGGCAACTGCTGCCCCATACTCATCATCTGCGACTTATTCCCCATTTTCGATTGATTCATCATCGGCGCTTGATCCTTCATCTCCGATCCCAACCAAAATCACTCTCTAAACCTCCAAACACAACTCTAGATCACAACACCAACAATCAATTCACCCAGATCCAAACTAATCAAAAAAGCCTAAATTCAAAACCCTAGGGTTCCGATTTCAAGATCCTGTAACAACACAGTACGTAAACAAACAACAACCGTGATTCAAGCGTAAAAGAGATGCAAAATTACCGATTCAGCACAAGAAACATCAAGTATCAAATCAGATTGAAAAACAAACCCTAAACCTAACAACACACGATTGATTCTCGATAATCACCAACAACTATGCGATCTAACACCAACAGAATTAAATTTAACAGATTTCAGACCACAAATCGTTGATTTGATTATATGAATATGAAGAATTTTGTTTATGTCTCGTATTACGAATCGCTATACGGGTAGCGTTTATGTGGAGGCGAATTGGGGATGAATGGGGTTTTATAGGCAGGTGATTGAGGAGATCTACGCTTGAGATTTAATATCTTTACATGGACGGTTGTGATTAGTGTTGCGTGTAAAACTGAGTCGGTTTGTGGTTGTTTTGTTTTTAAGTTTTTTGTTAAATTTGGAAAGTGATAAAACTGATTATAGAGTAACCATGATGTATTTTACTCGGATTAGAATACAACTACATTACAAATTTACCATTTTTTTAAAACAATTTTGTTAAAGATAAGAACAGAGTAAATTACATATTATTATTATTTTTTAAACAGATTTGTTAAAGATAAGAATTGAGTAAATAAAGATAATTACTACTGAGAAAATTAATAGTTATATAAAAACCATGGAAACTAATAACATAACTTATAATTTTTTTTATTTTAGTTGTTAAAAGGTTATTTAAGTTTTTATTACATATATGTTGAACATAAATACAATATGAAATGTTTTACGTATACGTAACACTATGTCAAATGAAAAATGGGTACATATACTTAACCTACATGTAACGTATATGTAAAAACATGCTATGTTTTTTCATTTGATTCATACCATTATTTATATATACACATACACAAATATAAAAGGTATTGATTAAAAGATTATTAAATTATGTGCTCGTTTCATTTTACGTAACCTACATGTAACGTATATATAAACCATGTTACGTTTTTTTCTTCATTTGATTCATACTCTTATTTATATATACACATACACAAATATAAAAATGTATTAAATTATGTGCCCGTTTTATTGGTTTCCTCGATCATATTTGGGATTTTACTGAAACAGGGCCCCCTCCCCCTCAGGGGTAGTAGTCTTCCTCACGACCGACGGTAGTCTCCCTCACGGTCTTTCATATAACATTGTGGTTTTTTTAAAATCTCTGCTATAAAGTAAATCACGTAAAAAGACTTTTATCGATATAACTAATTTTACTTTTTAACATTTATCTTTACAAAATTACATTAAACAATCTTTATGTATATGATTTGTTTCATCTTTGATCATTTAGTTTGACGGTCATTAGTTTACATCATTAAGTACATGGTTATTATATGTGGGTAGATATGTAAGAAAACATATGGGTGACATAATTAAAAAACAAATCGATGTATTATAAAAATATAATTAGTAAAACGTTGAAACCAACAAGTAATACCTCAACAAAAATGATTGTATCGTTTGATTTGTATTTAAATAATAAAATTTAGTTTGTTGTTCAAATAAATATATAATAAACCTAACTCAAATGATATGATAAAATTTTATATCGATAACCTCATATAGCCCGCATTCTAATTTCTATATTTGAACAATAAATTTTAAAGAAAACGTGACTTGCATTTTAATTTCTCTATATTAACTTTATTATTGATACTTTAATCATATCATAATAATTTTTACATAACTAACTTCAAAAAAAATATGATAAAACACATAAAGTTTGTTTAAGGTTTTACTCTTTGGTCTCAACGTATTGCTGACCATATTTACTTAAACTTCACTTGACTTGCATTCTAGTTTCTATGTATTAAATTTTGTATTGATGGTTAAATTATATGAAACAGTAATTTTTTTTATAAAACTAGGTTTAAGAAAAGTGATGATAAATATATAGAATTTGTTTGAGGTTTTACATATCAGTCTCAACAGTTTACTAATTATATTTTCTTAATACGTCAAATTGTTTTTGAATTATGTTACCTGGATGTTTTTTTAATACATATACCCTCATATGATAACCATATGACCTAATTTAACGATACAAATTAACAACTGTTAGAGTAAATGACTAAAGATGAAACAAACATACATAAAGTTTGTCTAGTGTATTAGTAAAGATAATGATTGAAACGTGAAAATAGTTATAAAGACAAACGTCCTATTATGTAACTTACTCATAAGAATATAAAAAATATAATATTTTTTGTTAATTTGTTACTATGTATGACAAAATTATGTTTTAACATAATAAACTAGACGAGTACACCTCACGTTACGATGGTAAAAAAAATATTCGACTTGGTAGCAACCAATAACGGTTTACAAGGTCGCATGTTTCAAAGTGGAGATTATGATTAAATTAAATATTACATAACGGTATATCATGTCATAAGAAAATAATACAATACACATCAACCCTTTTGATGTTGGGGTTGGATATCGTACACAGGTTATAGAACAATTATTGTTCATGTAGTAGAAACATATTTACGTTTCAATCTAGGCAATACCCTAGATTTTCCACCAGTAGAGGCATATAAAAAAACCAGTTTGAAAAAAAAACCAAACCAGTTTAAGTCAAATTGATTTCTAAACTGATCCGAATCAGCGGTTTATAAACAAGCTTGAAACTCGACGCCAAAATCGGTATGTAAATCAGTTTCCAACTAAAAAATCAGTTAAATCGGTATAAAACCGGTTTTAAAACAGGTCCAAACCGGCTTGAGTGGCTTGAGGATTATTGATGAAAAACCGTTTGAAACCAAACCAGTTTGAAAAAACAACCTGTTTGTACATGTTAAAAAACAAAAGAAGTTCGGTTACACCTCTATCCACTAGGATAACTAATCTCTAGTGTTATATAATATGTAAACAGTGTGTAGTATGGTAATTTCCACACTTTTCTCCTCCTGAGGCTAGCTCCTTCGTACCTTCAGCCTTCTTCTACCTTCCTTTTGCGTCTCGATCTACACATAGAACACCACATCTCTATACTCAATGACCGATTGAGAAGGTAAGGTTTCTTCTACCATTGAAGGGGTTCATGATTAGGGTATTGTGTAAACTTTGAACAACAGATTGAGAAGGTTATGTTTATTCCAAATTGAGTTTGTACCTTTTATTTCTACTTTGAATTGATTTTTGCTTTAAATGTGTGATTAATTTCTAGATTTGAGATCTTTATTCATGAAGGACTATTACTTAAGTAGGGTTTTGTTTCAATGGTAACAAAGTTGTTAATTTCTGTACCTATACTACTATTTATAAAGGGTTTTGTAATCAACTGATTCTTGATACTATATATTAATCAGTTGATATAATTCTTCAACATGAAGGAGATGCCAATAGTTATCATGTCCTCTAAAGAACATCTTAAAACAGTTGCATAAGATTACATCGCTAATTATCACACTTTTTCATATTAAAGTTGACTTTATTTGTTGGATGAGCTAAATTTACTTTCATTTTGGTTCGTTAATAAAAGAATGGGCAACCGAAATTGTTGTAATACTGACTCAACAAGCTCAAGAACTATTCATTATCACTTCCTTCTATATTGTTTTTGGATTTTCATTTATTTTGATCTTATTGTCTTTTGCTTAAAGTTATAAGCACATACCAATGGATCAGAAATCATATGGTTGAAATGTCCATCAAGTATATTAAATTTTTGGTGTTGTTATATTTATAGTTGTTATTTGAAATTATATACAACAAAATCAAAATAGGCAGTAATGGCCACCTCTAATATCACATATATTTACTTTATAAATTTGGTTTATAGGATCCCATGGTTGATATGATGTTACTTTTGTTAAACTTTGTGTGCATATTTCTATGTATGGTGAATAAATATATTTTTGTCCCAACACAGATGATTAATCCATGTGTCTAGGAGTTGCAACAACTGTTTGTGTTATTGTTATTGGTGCTAAGGTTATTTCACAGATGTGGTGAGTTATATCTAATTAATTGTAATGATTTGATATAGTAATCTTTAATCCTTTATTTAATCTGTTAATTGTTGTGCTTGCTTTATATACCAATATTGTGTTATACTAATCTTGGTCAAGTTTGTGACCACCAACTGGTTGAGGGAACACAACTTTTGATTTTGCTCGTATAGTTGTTAATTAGGTGCCCTTATATCCATCATGCTTATTAGATTGTGTTATGATGCGTCTTTACAAGAGATTGAATTTTTAATCATCATCATTACCTTTTTATTATACTTGATTTTGAATTTTTCTCAACCTATAATAAAGAACAATGAATTATCGTCAAGTATTCTAATAATGATGTAACGATGACTCTTAAGCCTCACCAAATTAAAGGAATGTCATGGCTTATACGATAATACCTAATGGATGACAACATTATTCTTGGTAATCACTTATTTTTTCAATCTATAACTATGCTCGCTACTTGAATTTTTATTATGTAATTTGTTTCTTATTTTAAGTGTATTTTTGTTTTGGGTTGGTTTCATAGTAAATTGACATTGTATTTTGGTGAACTTTATATTAGTTTTAGGTCTATGGATGGTGATTGTAATTATCATGAATATGATAGGAGGTTTAAACATAAAGACCCTAACAATCTAAACTTGCCATGAATTATCATGATTACTCACTTGTACATGTTATTACATAACTATTTAAGGACAATGATAATCTTAATATGTATTTCTCATCATAGTATCACGTGGTAGCAAGGATTAATCACATACTTGTTGAATTGTCTGATGGATGTGAAGCAAGGTATGAATAAAAATGGAAAGACTATTATGTATCTTGTGTTTGAGTATCTTGTGTTTGAGTATATGAAGACTAATTTAATGAAGTTCATCAGATCGTCCTTATAAATTGGTGATCACATTCCACCTAATATTATCACGATGTTGGTTCTTTTTTATTGATTTTTAAATTCTCTATTCATGTTTGTTTTTATCAAAATAATATTGTTTCTTGTAATCGTTGTAGAGCCTGATGTACCAGCTTTGCAAGGGATTGCACCCTGTCATGAACGTGTTGTATTACACAATGTTTATAAAAAAATTGATGGAATAGTTGTTCTTTTGATATTGATTTTGTTTGATCATTTGTTTCAGGGATCTTAAACCACACAATCTTTTGATGGATCCAAAGACATTGAGGCTTAAGACCATGGATCTTGGACTTGCGTAAACTTTTACTCTACCGACAAAAAGAACACTCATGAGGTATCATTTTAACTAGCTAGGATATTAATGCTTCTAAGTTCTTGCATTATGCAGCTCCAGGCCTTACCTTTTGATGTGCTCCTCACGGCATATGATATAGCTTTAATCGAACAAGACTTTTTTTATACCCAACTTCCATGGGATTATGTTGTTAATGATGAGCTAATATTCATCAATTTCAATTGTTTTTTTTAATAAATTATAGGATTTCAAGCAATCAGGACTGATTTTGTTATCCCCAATTGTTGCACCGCGTCAACGTCGCTCTTAGCCATAAATGTCAATCTTAGTCGTAAAACTCGCAATATATGTATAATCTATATCCAAATCTTTTGCTTATGCTTTATGATTTTTATATTTAATATGTTAACGAGGTTCAAATTGAAACCAGCTATCGCATACAACATTTTATATATCAATTTTTATAGTTAGATGACAGGAAGCTTTTTTCACTCTTTCACTTCATTAAAGTACTTGAAACTAAGTGGACAAAAATCTATTACAAGAATGCTTGATATTTATTTAGGATGTGGTGCTATGTCCACTAGACTTTATTTAGGTGCTAATATGGCAGATGTTAATCTTGTCACGGTAGGAGCTGATTCTATATCAATTTTGAGTGAGAACATATTACCTAATATTAACTACCTTTACCATTACACTAAACATTTATCTTTGAATATTATCTGTCTTAATTTTTGTGTTTTTTTCTTGTAGAAATGGGCTATTGATCTATATAAATATGCATGCGAAAGTTTGAAGTTGAATTATCCAGAGACATAGGCAAATATGAAAGCTTTAGCTTATGGTAGAGACTTATCAATTATCATTATCAAAAGAAGATTAAAACTTTAACTTTGTGATTTCTTTTTTAATGTACTGATAAAAAATGTACGAGGGCTAGGCAAAAAAATGTGAAGTATTTATGCAAAAAGTCTTCTTTTAAGCATCTTCAATTGAAATATTAAGAATATGTGAGGCTCATGACATACAATAAAAGAAAGCTAACAAAAATGCTATACAATAAAAACCACTAAAGCATTGATTAACGAGTATCGCGTTATAACTTATTGTAACCGTTGCATCACGCGGTTTCCTACTAGTGAAAATATGAAACATAAAAAAAGAAAACAAATTCATGGTTTAGTTTACAATTATACCTTGGCATTATTAAACATCATAATCAAATGGTATCTCCATGAGATCAACGAATCCAGTCTGTAAATCTAATAACACAAAAATCATGTTCGTTCGATTTTCTTGTTTGCGGAGAACTAACGGCATGCAAACAACGTGCAGCTGATTCATAGTCCAACGACAAAGAAGGCAGCAACACAAGTTTAATTAAAAACCTTATCATTCTTAAAACTTTTGTATATTTTTAAAATAACCATCTCATATACACACACACTCATACACGATTCGTACAACCAAATCATCTTACTAAGAAAAAGTACTTATAAAAATATCAAACTTCTTATAGAAAGATCAAACTTCTGTTGATGTAGTTAATACCTACTCTTTTAATTTAACTTCACATACAAACTTCACCACTTAAATTCCAAACTCAATTGAAGTCTTAAAGAAATAAGCAATTATGATGATTTTACTTCTTACCATGAGGTAATTAGTCTTCCTAAACTACCCTTTATCATATGATTAATATGCTTTTACGTCAAACTTTTGTTATAGCAGTCCACATATGTCGTCTGCAATTGCTAAAGTTATATTAATCACCTTTATATCAAATTACCTCATATATCCCATGATTAAACACATATTAAATCATACTATTGAAAGCTCATATATCATCATATTATAATTGTAATTTTTCACTTATATAGTTCATGATAATACACACCAGTTTAGCGGTGGTTAGTCGAGTTTTGGACCTAGAAAACATACAGATCAGGCTGCTAATTTGCATATTAAAAACATATTAGTTCAACGAGCATTTTGCAGTTCGGTACCAAACATGATGAAAACACACACAGATAAGTCGTTGACGTATATACAAAACAAAATCTGTCATCGACAATCTGAAAATGCTTGATCTATTTTATTGATAACAGCAATGGTTCTTGTTGTTTCATTAGGTAACAAAATTACTAATTTTATGTAAACATGACATTAAATTTAAAAGAATCAATGCCAAAATCAAGAGATGTTGCAATTTCATACCTTTAACCTTGAATTTAATTCACATGTTGACTAAGGTTAGATTACCTAATTTGATGTTATTTGCAAAGTAAAACTTTAAACCATTAGCTTGCACAATTACATGTTTTAAATTGCTAAATCTATGTACATCATGGCATAACATTAGTGATTAGTATAATAATATGAAATTCAAACGAATCAAGGCTATAATCAAGAATCATAAATTAAACATTGTGATCGATTGAAAAAATATTAATCATTGAATGAATAGAACAAAAGTGGTGTGACTTTGGAATCCATAACTGAGATTAAAATTCCACCCAGTAAACTAATAGCCCAATATTCGTATCTTATTGTGTTTTTTCCCCTTTCGCTTGAACAAAAATTAATTCATCTAGCTACTTCACTCGGCATCAAATATTTTATGGCATAATTCTTTTTGAAGAACTTGATTTTCCTCTAGTGATGCATCTTCTTTAGGCATTTTAAACTCAAATTGGCGTGCAAATTATTAAAAAAATGAATATTGATGCCCAATAAGTAAAAAATATGTGATTTTGCTTGATGAGGGAACGTTAATTAAAAAGTAGAGAGAGGGAGGGAGGGAGATAGAGAGAGACAGATAGATGATGTGTTTACTGTGTTGTTTTTAGACGTAAATATCTGTTTTCAAGTACTGAACTTTAAGTAAGTTAATTCTTTTCTGACCAAACCTCCAACCACATCAAATCAACACCTAGAACCTTTAAGCAAATCTTAACCCAACTCACAAATTAAACAAAATCGTCACCAAATCAACAAAAGTTCAACAAACGCAGTGTAAGTCGCAGCTAAAACTAGAATAACTAATCTGATATGTAACTTTAAAATGCTTGAATCTAAAACTAAAAACAAACCGACAAGTGAAAAAAGAAAATAGAACACTAAAATCAATACGTGTACTCGAAGTCCTAAAGACATGAAACGGTATACACACATCGAATAGATGTAATCTCTGTTCAGTTACTTGTATTTCAATTTTCAATGTAATATATGGCTATATTACTAGTACACATAATATAAAATTATAAACTGTATTTTTTTATTAAATGCCGTCAAATATATAAATGATGTAAATGATAGTATTGAATGTTCAGTTTTCCTTTTGGTTGCCTTCACCGTCTTCTCTTCACTTTCTCCGTTTATTTTCACAAGAATGACGACGGGCTCACCACCGACGACCACCGCAGCTCCGGCGGTCTCCGTTGACTCCGCCACCGATGCACCGGAGAATCAGAGTTCGAGTGAAAACACAAAGGTTAAGTTGAAGCTTGAAGATCTCAATTGGGATCACTCATTTGTTCGTGAGTTGCCCGGCGATCCCCGAACCGACATCGTTTCCCGTGAGGTTAATCTTCAACTCATGAAACAAGAATTCACAATTTAGGATTTGTTACTAGGTTTTCATTAAGAGATATAAGAAAGTGTGTGATTTGAGTCTCGATTTCAGTACTTTATGTGCAATTAGGGCTTGACTAATCGGTGGATCTTTCAATTTTTGATCTGAAATTAGGGACTGTGTTCATGGGTTTAAGTTGATATGTTCTGTTTTTGAGCACCTGAAGAGCAGCTAGATTTTGGTGATCAGAATATTATAATTGCATATGATTTGTGTGTCTGTTTTACTGTTTTCTTGAAGTTTTCTGTTGTTGGGTTGTCTGTATGGTGAACTATCACTATAACAGTGAAATGATAAAGATAGTTCTTTTAGAATGTTTTAGTGTGTCTTAAATAGGCTAAATGGTAAAGGAAGTTGCTTTCACCTCTGTTGACGCGTATGATGCCTCGTGATTGTGGTATTTAAAGATGAGGTTAATTTGAATCCGTTAGATTTTTGAAGTTTGAAGATGATGAAAGTTGTTTGTAGTAATGCTATTCTTTGATGAGTTATACGCGCCACGTGTAAGTGTTGAAGTATCTTGATGTTGGATTTGTTTCAGGTGCTTCATGCTTGTTATTCGAGAGTATCTCCGTCTGCTGAAGTGGAAAACCCTCAGCTGGTTGTGTGGTCGGAGTCTGTTGCTGATATTCTTGATTTGGATCCTAAAGAGTGAGTTTTTATGCGTATATGTAGATAGTAAGATCCTAAAGAGTGAGTTTTTTATGCGTATATGTAGATGGTAATTCGGCCAAGTTAACTTGTGACGTCTCATAAATTTATCTTTATATGGTTATGCATCGATATAAGATATTTTGATGTTCACAACGGCTACAATGATGAGATGTCATAATCTTGAAATTTGTTGCAGATTTGAAAGACCCGATTTTCCATATCTGTTTTCAGGGGCATCTCCTATAAAGGGAGGGTGAGTGACATTTGTATTCAGTTTTTTGTACAAGTTTATAAATGCTGTGTGTAATAAATTGCTTGTTACTCAGGTTATCTTACGCCCAATGTTACGGAGGCCATCAGTTTGGAGTATGGGCTGGCCAATTGGGTGATGGTCGAGCCATAACGCTTGGTGAGATTCTGAATTCCAAGTCTGAAAGGTGGGAGCTTCAGCTAAAGGGTGCTGGCAGGACTCCATATAGCCGTTTTGCTGATGGTTTAGCTGTTTTACGAAGCAGCATTCGCGAATTTCTTTGCAGTGAAGCAATTCACAGTCTTGGAATTCCAACCACCCGTGCACTTAGCCTTGTGATTACTGGAAACCTAGTGAGCCGTGACATGTTTTATGAGTAAGTTTTACACACTAGGTAACTTTTTCCATCTCAACCGACTTGAAATTTAAAACAAGCCATGCAATATGTTTCAGTGGGAATCCAAAAGACGAGCCTGGTGCTATCGTGTGCCGTGTGGCACAATCGTTTCTGCGTTTTGGTTCATTTCAAATTCATGCTGAAAGAGGAAAAGAGGATCTTGAAATTGTTAGAACTTTGGCTGATTACACCATCAAACATCACTTTCCTCATTTAGAAAGTATGAGCAAAAGTGACAGTTTATCTTTCTCCACTGGGGACGGAGACAGTGCTGTTGTGGATCTTACTTCCAATAAGTATGCAGGTAAATATTTTAATTAATTTTACAGTGACACTTTTTTTGAACAATTATGCGTTTTAAATAGATGGGTTTTAACTTTGAAATTGTATCAGCCTGGCTGGTTGAAGTTGCCGAGCGTACAGCCTCCTTAATTGCAAAATGGCAGGGTGTTGGTTTCACACACGGTGTGCTAAATACTGACAATATAAGTGTATTAGGACTCACAATTGATTATGGCCCGTTTGGATTTCTTGATGCCTTTGATCCTAGTTTCACTCCAAACACCACTGATATTCCAGGAAGAAGGTATTGCTTTGCAGAACAACCTGATATTGGGTCATGGAATGTAAGCCAGTTTGGATTAGCTCTTTCAGCAGCCCAGCTGATTGATAAAAAAGAGCTGAATTATGCCTTGGAAAGGTATGAAAAAAAAGATAAGATCTTATGAATTTGTTATTATTTATTACTTTTGCCATTGTCACCTTAAATATTAATGATTCGCTGTAGATATGGTAATAAGTTTATGGACGAGTATCAGGCCATAATGACCAAAAAAGTCGGTCTGCAAAGGTATAATAAAGAGCTCATTGGTGAAATGCTCAACAACATGGCGGTTGACAAAGTTGATTACACAAACTTCTTCAGATTACTCTCCAATGTCAAGGCTGATTTGAATGTCCCAGATAAAGAATTGCTAGTGCCACTCAAGGCTGCTTTGCTAGATATTGGCAGAGAGCGAAAGGAGGCTTGGACCAGCTGGGTGAAACGTTACAAAACTGAGGTAGCATGACTCCTGACCTGAACTTGTATAAATATTAACATGTGGTTTGTTTTCGTTAAAGGTGGCAAAAATGGTTGGTTTGCATTATGGCAAATGAGTTGAGATGGTTATAACTTTTATCTGGGTAGGGATGGGTACTTGGGTTCATCTAAAACACTTCTTTTCTTGTAAT
Organism: Flaveria bidentis; assembly: GCA_018326385.1. Classification (NCBI taxonomy): domain Eukaryota; kingdom Viridiplantae; phylum Streptophyta; class Magnoliopsida; order Asterales; family Asteraceae; genus Flaveria; species Flaveria bidentis. Next base: position 20,634 of record BJCM01035841.1, on the reverse strand, counting down.
AATTGTGTGTGAGATATGGTTCCAATATGGGTTAATTGCATAGAAAAGGTAAACAACTTTTCTCAAAACTCTGTTCTGCCTAATATCAAAGGCTCCAGAGATGCACGCCTGGGCCGAGCGCATCAGAACCACTTTGCGTCCATCCAGGCGCAAAGGCACAAAAATCTGGTCAAAATCTGTAAAACCTATCAGGCCTAAGCTAGTCTTAAACAGTCTAAACAATCTGAAAAAAACAATCTAAACTAGTTTAAAACAGCCTAAAACATGTCTAAAGCAGCTAATAGCGGCCTGGAATATACACGCACCTTGCTTGTTTTCGGCGCACACATTTTAAGTGCCTTGTGCCTTGGCTCACCCTTTGTGTCTGTGTTGAGCCTTTGATTACTTTGCATAATATAGTATTTTTTCACTTACACAAAGGTATAAACTTTCAGTAAGTTTTTATCTAAGGTTGAGAACTTTCAAGTATTTTCCGTTCTGGAGAATCAACTTTAAGTGTTCATAGTTTAAAATAAGCAACTTTTAGTTTTTTGTTGCTTTCACATTTGTGTCCAGTTTACTACTTTACTTGCTTCAAGTTCACAAGTTATTTAAAAAATAGTGTTTTTGGAATATTGCATTTTTTTATTTGAGAGAAAAATACTATATTACCCATGAATAGAATTTTGAGTAAATTGGTTACCCTTTTATGCAATTAACACTGTATGGAAGCTTAAAAAAAATCTTTTTAAATAAAAGCCACCACAGTTTTTTCGTCCCATATGACAGTTTTCATGGTTGTATGTAATGTTTATTGTTGGTTTGGTGCAGCTATCTTCTAGTGGTGTTTCTGATGAGGAAAGGAAAGTTTCAATGAATTCTGTGAATCCGAAGTACATACTCAGGAACTATTTATGCCAGAGTGCGATAGATATGGCTGAACAAGGTGATTATGAAGAAGTGAGAAGACTGCTGAAAGTGATGGAAAGACCTTTCGATGACCAACCTGGTATGGAGCGGTATGCACGGTTACCACCTGCGTGGGCTTACCGTCCAGGTGTGTGCATGCTCTCTTGTTCCTCATGAGGGCTTTTGATCTCAAAAACAACTATAAACTATATCAAAGAGAGTAAAATGTGCATAATAGTTGATTATGTACTAATAGGGTCTAGTCTTATATGAATTTTCTTTTTTGGTCATAGTTACAAATGGTAATGTTGGATTTGGTTTTTGCTTTGCAAGATTTATACCATCCTTTTTTAGGAACATTTTGAAAACTGAATATTTTCGTAACAAAAAAGATAACAGAAAATTAAGATCATGTATCTGTGCCTCGTGACAAATACGTGATCTTAATTTTTTCTTAGTTTCTTTTTTTTTTCTCATAAGAACATGACAAGTATAACACAAGTATTACGCCTTAGATTTTTCCCATGCTTGAAGATGAAATTGTGTTCTTATGTTTTTCCCAAAAGATGAAACTGTATTGATTGGGTTTCAAATCAAAGATACATGAAGCACCAAGATTGGACAAACTTGATTATTGCTTTTAAATATGTAACATATTAAGGTTGCAAACTTGGGTTATACTTGAATTATCGGATGACAAAATCCGGCAGACCAGCGGCACTATGCCGGTGCCGGTGACCGGAGATTTTGAATTTCAGAAAGGATGTTGTGTTCACAAGTCACACAAAAAGCTATAAGATAGCAGTCATGACTATTAAAAGTCTAATTATATTTGAATATCATTTGTGTTTGAATTACCTAAAGTAGATGCAATCTTGACCATCTTTACATAGAAAAATATGTCTTAAAGATGATTTCACTGTTTTTTCCTACTCTTTTATGTCTGTGTAGCACACTAATTCTTAAATGTATAATAAAACAAGTGTTTTATCATTTGTTAAATAAATAAAACAAGCATTTTAAAGAAATACTCTTGTAAGTTGCAATAAAAAAATAAAGTATTGTTTTTGCAACAAGTCATGATAAAATTCATAATGTTATTTTGTGAAACTAAATGTAATAAAAATATCCATTTATCATCTTTTTTCTGTCACAATAAGTCGACCAATCCTAAAAAGTCATGAATTTTGATTCAAACTTTTGTATTTTGACTCTCAACTTTTGTAAAGCATATTGATTCTTTAATATTTTTTTCTCGAAATTTGCAGGTCCACTAACAAAAAACCAAATAAGCCCAAATCAAAGTTCAGTGAACTTTAAAGCTAAAAATCCCACAAATCATGATTCATTGCTACTAAAGCATGAAATTAATTTATTTTAGTTATTTGACACATAATTCTGTACGAACCCTCGGTGGTTGATTGATCTTATGTCGTCACCACAATCTATCCCTAGCCGGCTGTTGTGGCGGTTTCTTTCTCCAAACAGCCGCTCGTATCCACAACACCGTTGAACATCGATCTGATGATTTACCATCATCGCGTGCATTGTATTTCTCACTGCTGAACCGCATCATCTTTGTTTTGATTTAGAGAGTACGTGGGTTTGTTGTAAAGGGCCAAAGCATGCATTAGGCTCATATAGACCTTAATCCATGTTTAAAAATCAGAGTAAGTTAGGTTCGTCACCACTGTCGCACTGTATGCATAAAGATGCAACTTCTGTCATTTTTGTTGAAGTCATATCGGAACTCGGTTTGAGGGGACTAGCTTTGAGGGGTGCTGCTAGTCGTTTTAAATTGTTTCACACTTGTACTGTGATTGTTCCTATTACTACCAAAAATTAGTGGCATAACAAATAACCAATTTAAAGTGTTGTTGATTCTAATTTTGCCATCGGATCGTATGGTGGTTAATTATGTCCTATTATTAAAGACTGATTGTTATAATGACAAACGGTTTTGTGACCGTTTAGTAACAATCTATTTGAAGTGACCACATAATGGCTATTTTGTTTTTCACGAAATGGTTTTGTTGGTCTAAATGGAAGAGAGTTCATGTGTTTTCGAAGCTGAAAAATGAATGAATATGAAAAAGAAAACACGACCTATGAACATAAGGAGTTATGAACATGTCAAACTCAATTCTATAAGTGTAGATAATACAAATATGTATGTATGATGATATAAATAAACAAATAAAAACATCCCACATACTATACGACATATACGAATATATGCAGCAAAACCAAACTGATATATGAAAATGGAAGGGATTTGGATTTTGATGACTTTTTAAGTTAAAATTATAAATTTTTTTCTTTGGGATTTGGATTTTGATGTCGATGGGAAGAAAAAAGGGGAAGAATAGAAAGAAGTAGGTAATGTTTGCTAAGGATGTAATGGAACTAATTGAAATTGTGCATGAACTTAGAAGACTTAAAAGTAAAAGAATCTATCAAAACAATAGTGTTTTACGGTATTCAAAGATGAGGGGCCTCAAAATTATTATGTTTAATTTATTTTAAATAAAGAATAATTGAGTAATGATTATAGTTACTTAAAATTAATTAGGAGTTTTAATGAACTCAACCATTATGACATGTCATCTATGTGTTAACATAAAAATTAGTTAAAATCATCGCACGTAATCTAAGCTTTAACATATTTACACGCCTCTAAACTCCACAGAGATATTTTCTAATCATTCTCTAGCTAACTATCCCTACTCATCTCTAAACCCCTACAATACATCTTTTTGTTGGATGCTCAAAGAAGTACACTACTAAACAAAGGAGCTTCACCGACGGACGATTCCATCGGTGATATATTGGTAAAGATAGTTACCGGCGTAATTTAGTCGGTAACAAACCTTGGAACGACATATTATCCTTAAATTTACCGAGAAATCAAGATGCATATATGCCTATCCAACGTTTAAAATTTGTTGCCATTTATATCCAACAAAGTTAACCCCATTAAAATTAGATTGTTAAAGTTATAAAATGACAAATGTACCCTTTTAAATATATAACAATACCCCCAAGCGTACAACCCTAGTTTAGTTAAATTGAAAGAGACTTGATCGACCTGTGATGGAGAAATCGATGTCATGGTTACGTGTTAGGCCTAGCCTTCTTCTTTTGCTGCACTATACAGGTTTGGGTTATTTGATTTTATAACATGTAATTTGGTTCTTTGCTCAAGTTATTGAACAACATTCAAAGCTTCTATTAATTGATCTATGCATTATACAGGTAAGTCGAGTTGTTCGAGTTTATCATGTAAATTGGTTGTCTGCTCAAGTTATTCTACAACATTCAAAGCTTCTATTAATGATTCTATGTATTAAATAGATATTTTGGGTTGTTTGAATTTGGGTAAATTGATAACAGGAGAACAAGAGGCTGAAAATAGTATCAGGTCCTACTTAAATTTTTTATTATTATCTATCATCGTTATATCGAATGGTTTGTAACTTTAACAAGTTAATTTTAACGGGGTTAAATTTGTTGGATTTAAATAGCAACAAATTTTAAACGTTGCGTATTCATATGAAACAAATATATATTTCGGATGATTATTACAAACGTGAAAAACCACATGAAGGTAAATTACAATTCATCCGATTATAAATTATACAAATATTTCTGGACAATCAAAATAAACAATAAATTTGAAAATCAATTGCAATAAGGTTAAATACGCCAAAAAAAACTAAATAATTTTTTTTGTTACAATAAGAAGTTAAATACATTAAATTTCGACACATTAATTCTAAGATCTTAGAATCTCACGAGAAGATCATATGCAACTTCATCTGATGATTTAAGGTTGCTTGAGTAATTGCAGAGAGAACATAAACGTTACGACATAAATGTTACAACGGGCAAGGTTGTTGCAAATTTGTCCCAAACTTGTTTTGCGACAAGTTTACGAGGCTGTTTTGTCACAAAATACTCTTGTTGCAAAATTTTTGCGACAACTCTCTAATGGTTACTCTGACAAGTTTATGACAAGTACAATACTTTGCAACATGATACCAACAATCTTCTAACATAGTTTTGTGATAGCTTTCCAACAACCACTTGTAACAGGTTTCCGACAAGTCCTTTGTGATAGAATACCATCAATCTTCTGACAAATATTTACGACAAATTTACAACAAACATATCAAATATTAATTATTACTAATTTCTATTTTTGCGACAAAGTTGCGATAATGTCTAATATTCTAGTTTGGAACAAACTTGTGACAAAACATGCTATTAACAAAAACAAATTAATTTTAAAATATGAAATAATCCAGCTTTTAAATCTATTTGAAACTTAATATAATTCAAATAAGCCATTCAACCACAATCTAAATTCAAATACATAAATCCAAACTTATATTGTTTACAAAATCCAAACAATTATTGAATTAAACTAAATTATTGTGGATGATTGCTGGAATTACTACTAAATTGTTTAAAAAAAGGTCATTTGTTGTCGCATCTAGTCTCGCATTTGTTGTTGCATCTCCCATCGCATTGCATATCCTCTTGCATGTTTCTTCTCATATCATCAACTTGTTGCGTCTCATCTGCATTTTTTGTCGAAACTATTTGTACACACAAACATAATTAAGCGACCTAAACACACACATTTATTTATACATACATGAACAACATATAAAATAATTTACATTAACATCATTAGAAAAATAAAAATCAAAGTCTAACTCGACTTTATCTAAATATTCATATGAAATTTCGTATTACTATACATAGGATAAAATTCAAAAGTTTTAGGCCAAAAGAAGGTAAATACTAATCGTAGATTTATAACATGGTGTAAAAGTCAAAATTCCATGTGTTATTAGATGATAAATCATCTGACTTGATGATTATGATGAACTAGATGATGAAATTTAAAAGAGACAGATGTAATATGTGAGTTGAAATTTAAGCGAGAATGATCATAATGGTGTTAAGTATATAAAGATGTTAATAGTACGTATACATAGAGATCTTTATGTAAAGTATACATAGAGGTCTTAGGTTGCACTGTTAACAATAATACACCATATATGTACTATAGCTAGAATACTAGAAGCATCCATGAAAATGAAACAAGCTAAGGTTAAATCATCAGTACAGTAAGTAGGAAAAAATCTTCATTCATTTGCGTGTAAAGACTTGTTATATATTTCCTTTTTGTTGAAAGTTCAGTCACTTACGTGTCACAAATTACTTTGTAATTGGCTCCCAAAAGTCTTTAATTAAATCAAATGAAAAGTTTTTATCTTTATATCTCGTATGTTTCCATTGTTGCACATCATTTCATTCTGCCAATTCCCAATGGCCTTGATCTCATACAATATCAACATTCTTTTAACCTTTCTCCAAATACTTTCAGTTGTCGCGCAACAAACTAACGGTTCAATATCAGCTGGCGCGTCCCTCACAGCAACAGACAACACTGAACCATGGCTTTCATCTTCGGGCGATTTTGCATTTGGGTTCAAAAAGATTCAAGGAGATAATAACTTTGTGTTATCCATATGGTATGACAAAATACCAGACAAGACCGTTGTTTGGTATCCACAAACAAGTCCTGTGGTTTTTAGCGGGTCGAAAGTTGAGTTAATCAACGGGCGTGGGCTCATACTCAGTGATCCTCAAGGCGTAGAGGTGTGGAGCTCGCGATCCATATCAGATGTTTCATACGCCGTTATGAATGATACAGGTAACTTTGTGATCGTTGGTCGCAATTCTAGCACCATATGGGAAAGCTTTAGTAATCCAGCAGACACCATGTTGCCTACTCAAGTTTTGGACATAGGTGGAGTGATCAATTCAAAGCTGAGCCAAACAAACTTCTCTAGAGGAAGGTTTCAACTTCAGCTGCTTGAAGAAGGAAATCTTGTTCTTAAATCTCGCGATATAGATCGTGATTTCACTTATGCTGCTTATTATGACAGTAGAGCTAATGATTCAGCTAATTCATCGAATTCTGGTAGCCAGTTGATCTTTGACGCAATGGGTTATATGTATATTTTGAGAAGAAATGGTCAAATGTCTGATCTTACTGTAAGAAATACAGCACTTTCTTCTCAAGAATATTATTACAAAGCTACTCTAGATTCTGATGGAGTTTTGACTTTGTACTCCCACCCCAAGAATCCCACTGGCAATGAAAGCTGGGTAGCTATATGGTCTGAACGAGGAGACTTGTGTTCTCATGCGGGTGGGTATGAAGATAGTAGAGCTTGTGGGTTTAACAATGTCTGCAACCTTGAAACTGATCGACCAAACTGTGAATGCGCACAAGGGTTTTCGTTACTTGATCCCAATGATCCGAATGGTGTCTGCAAGCCAGATTTCACTCCAAGTTGCGAAGAAGGCGAGTCAACGGAAGATTTAGATTTCATTGAACTCGTTAATGTTAATTGGCCGCTTTCAGACTATATGCGCATTAGATCAATTGATGAACAAGACTGCAGGAATAACTGCAAGGAAGATTGCTTCTGCGTTGTTGCAATCTACAATAACAACAATTGTTGGAAAAAGCAGCTTCCACTATTTAATGGAAGACGGGGACGAACACAAATTAGCAAGGCGTTGGTGAAATACCGCAAAGGTGCTGAACGCTCAATCCCTCCTCATACTCCCACTAAGCTTCTTGTAGAAAAGAAAAATCAGAAAACTTTGATTACCATATTATCATCCCTCTTAGGTAGCTCTGTGTTTGTAAATGCCATGTTAATTGGTGTAATCTGTCTTGGTTTGTTCATGAGGTACCACAAGAAAGCTAAAAATCATTATCCGAGTAGTAAAGATGTCAATACCAATCTGCCTCATTTTACATATCAAGCGCTAGTCGAAGCAACTGATGTGTTTAAGGAAGAACTAGGAAAGGGGTCCTTTGGGATAGTGTATAAAGGTCTCATAGGGAAAAACATTGTGGCGGTGAAGAAGTTAGATAAGGTTTTTGATGATGGTGAAAAGGAATTCCGGGCCGAAGTGAATGCTATTGCAATGACTCACCACAAAAATTTGGTCCAACTCCTCGGCTATTGTGACGAAGGTAAGCAACGGCTATTGGTTTATGAGTACATGAGTAATGGTACGCTGGCAAGCTTTATTTTTGGAAATAGCAAACCAAGTTGGAAGCAAAGGAGTAACATAGCATTGGGCGTTGCAAAGGGACTATCATACCTTCATGAAGAGTGTAGCACTCAAATCATCCATTGTGACATCAAACCTCAGAATATACTTCTTGATGAATACTACAACGCTAAGATTTCTGACTTTGGATTGGCAAAGCTTTTGATGATGAATGAGAGTCGAACAAATACTGGAATAAGAGGAACAAAAGGTTACGTTGCTCCTGAATGGTTTAGGAACACTCCTGTCACAGTTAAGGTTGACGTCTATAGTTTTGGTGTGTTGTTACTGGAGATCATTTCTTGTCGCAAGAATGTGAAGGAAATCGAGAGTGGTGTTGAATATGGATCGATCTTGACGGATTGGGCATGGGACTGCTATCAAGAAAGGGTTTTGGATGCGTTTGTAGCGAATGATATGGAGGCCGTTGATGATTACAAGAAGCTAACGACATTTGTAATGGTCGGTCTTTGGTGTGTGCAAGAAAATCCATCCTTGAGACCAACCATGAGTAACGTCATCCAGATGCTTGAAGGAGTTATTGAAGTCTCTAAACCTCCATGCCCCTTCCCTTTCTCTATTACCTCAACTATTTAAGAATTTGATCGTCGTTTTTCATCGTTTATTTAACGACTTTGTTATTGAAATATTGTAACATGTTGTAATTTTTTTTTCTTAACCTCTATGCCCAAACTTGTGTTAGATTTTAATTGTGATGTTAGAACTTGTATTTGGTTCCTATTGTTTTTGATCATGAATAATATGTTTTTGTGCCAAGTGTTTTTGTTTACACGTGATGTTTTGATACTCTTACGTTAAGAAGAGTTGTTAATTCATAATAAATACGTCAAAATTGAAAAGGGGATATAGATTTATTTAATTACACACATAATCACGTCAATAAAGCTCTACTAGGTTCCATGAGTCTATTTTCAATATTCTCTCCTTGAGAACAAGGAGATTTCCATTCAAGACTGAGAACTAGGTTTTTCTTCACATTAACTTTTATAACGGTTAACATTGTAAAAATAAACATATATCTAATTAAGATATTAAATTGTAAAATCACATACAAGACTTTCCTTCAAATTATTGTTTATCATCTGAATTGAATGCTCAACTAAAACAATACACACATTCTAACAATCTTAACCTGACTGCATTAAAAACCACATACAAGACTTTCTTTATCTGGTGGAAACACTGAGGTCAAGATGATTTGATCTTGCTCCATTATTATTAATCACCCCCCACTTGAAAGTCAAAGAAAGTCAAGTTAACGTATCCTTTATTTTAACCTTAACAAATAGTCAAATACACATTCATCAAACCACTTAGATTGAAATACTATTTGGAACTCCCATACCGGTCACACCAGGCTCTGAATAAGGCTTTAGAAGGTTGTACGGTACAACCCCAACTCCATTTCTATTCTTCCTACTCTCATCAGCATTTCTACCATCAATAATCCCTTCTAACTCCTTCAACCTCCCTGCAAACCTTTCAAAAGCAGCATTAATATGCGGATTCGCCGCATACGGTGACTCCACATTCGCGCCGATGTACTCCTCATCGGGCGAATGGTTCGACAACACATCCAAAACCGCCATAATCTTGGAGGCTTGAACCTGAGAAGGAAAAGTGGACAGAAGCACGTTTTCAGGCCTTTTTTTGAAAGCCTCCCATTCGTCATCCGTCGGGTCCTCACACGGCATCTTGACTCGCGCTATCGTGGATCGGTTAGGGACGTATCCCGCGTAGTCATACTGCCCGAAGTTAACTGCTGCATGGTGCCCTGAGGGTACCCATATGATTATTGTCACAATGTCTATGAGGTCTTTTGCTGTGTTGAGAACGGGCCACCATGGCTCGTCTTTCTTGTCCGCGTGACCCATGGTTCGGATCTCCGTCCACCATGCTTGAAGCTCGTTATCGGATCGTATGAGATCGTCTTGTGGGTAGTAATGGTTCACGTAGTCTGTGACCCATTCTTTGATGATGTCCCAAAGGACTAAACCATCGTTAGCATAAGGGTAATCTTCGATAGATAGTTTTAAACCATGAGGTGAATCTGGATCTTCTACAGCCATACCCCTTGAAATAATAACATTAATAACGCTAATTAGTATGGAACTAGCTTCAAATATGATTGAAAGTAATAATTTATATTCTACTTTATGAGTATACGCAGCGTAAGTTTTTTGATTTGAAAAAAATATGTGGATTAATATTAGAATACAAACGTAAAGTCTACGTTAAAGGTTTAGATCAAGCATCTCCGATTGGGGAGGGTGTGCAAAAATATCTAAATTCGAAACCGAATACGACATATTTTTTAAAAAATAAAATAAATAAATATTAATTAGATTTTTTGTATAGATAGATATTTCGGATATTTTTGTAAGAAATTCGGATATCCAAAATTATTTTAATAAAAAATATTAAACTTTTATAAAAATTGTTAAAAATTACACAATTTTTAAGAATTCCGATATCCAAATGGATATCTAAATCCGAATCCGAATCTAAAATTTTGGATATCCAAATATTGAAAACCACCATCTGAAATTTTGAAAACCACTATTCGGAATTTTCGGATATCCGAAATTCGAATTTAGATATCCGTTCGGAGGATTGTAAACGGTAGTTTTTGAGTAGTGACTAATATTTTATACTGTAGGAATTAGTTGCAATTAACTTAATTATTTTTTATCTATGATTATTTGTAATATTATTAGGTTTAAATATTTTAATAAAAAAGTACAACACATTACCTACTTTTATTTCATTTGAAAGGTTTTAGTGGGAAGCTTTTAATAACTTTTAGTAACATATTATATGCAAAGTTAAATAATTATTTTTATAATACATATATATACATGATTATTCAAGTACTCCATTTATAATAATAATAGTATGGGGAATTTAGCTTATGGATTGGAGACTTTCAAATGCTTTTAAACATGAGTTAATTACCTTGCTATAAGGTCAGCTGGCAATGCTTCCTGATCAAAACGCCATAGTTGATCGTACACAACTGAACTCATCTCAATGCTATACTTTCCTGGTGAAAAGCTCGATTCGATAATTCCACCGCCATTAATGAGTGCTTCTCGAGCCAAAGCGTTGATCTCCATCGTGTACCGGAAATGAGGGTGCAAGAGATTATGTATAGGGTGCATTTTGCTAAGCTGACGGTTGGTTGCTATTATATATGGCTCAGTGCAACAATGTGTCCTCAACCTGAAATGTTACACCCTCGTTCAAATTATAAATGATAGCGTATAGTTTCTCGAAAAGATTCGATTAAAGGGTCAATGCTAGCGTACCAGTGACTAACGAGCTGATGGTAACCACTATCATGAGCAAGAACATGCACCTTAGCTAACTTCCATAGCCACATACTGGTTGCATCCCAAGATGGCGTAAATACTTGTTTCCATTGAGGTTTGCCATCCATAGGTGGGCGAACCAACTCGATAGCTAATGGCCTCAGTGTTCCAGTTGGAGTAAGGTACATAAGAGTTCTTGATCCATATAAAGTTGTTTTCATATTTTTGATTTCTCTAACTTTTTGCACGTAAGGTAGAAAGATATCATGATAATCTAGTATGAAAAGCTTCTTATTCTCAATTGCCTGCATGTGATGTATATTATCACATATATAGAGAGAATGCTATCACCATAATTATCTAAATCTTTCATTTTGTAGATCAAATTGACACCTTAAATTTTGGATAACAAATCATACCTCCTCAAGGGTGTTATAGCCTCTGATTTGGTGCTCAACAATCTCTTTGGTTATTGCTGATTCAGGGGGACCGTAATCCTTAGGGTCAAGTTTGCTAATTAGTGGCCATTCCTGCCCATATTCAAAATTTTTACAATTTAACAAAAGGAATCATATTAGGTTGTGAAACATATACATAGTCGAAGGCGCGCTATAGGCACACTCAAAGCGTAAAGGGTGAGCCTTGAGCGTAGCTAGTTGCAAGGTTCTTGTAACGCAAGGGTTTTATAAGCAATGTGCACAATACAAATATGTCATTTTAGGGCTCTATACATGTTTTTAGTTTATTTATGCTAGTTTAGACATGTTTCTAACCGGTTTATAATGTTTCAAACAAAATTTGGTGTGAAATATATGCACGTGTGAACATTGATAAATACAAGATGCTTTTGTTATGTTGCCAGAGGGCCTAGGCACGCACCTTGCTTGCCTTTGACTACCATGGTGCGATATATTTTGTTCTGAACCTAACCCAGGGGCGAACTTATATTGATGACATCGGAGACACAAGAATACAGTGAATTTTCGCGAATATATAGATATGTATGTGCAAATTGACAATAATGTTTTTTGGACGGTAACTTCATTTGATATTGATTTTAATCAAAATGATTAACTTAAGTTGAAGTAAAAGAAAACTTTATCAGAATTATATTATATACAAAGACTTGTAAAAGATTGGAATAGTAATATAATAACTTTATTGAAGAAGATAAAAGATATAATTGGTATTTATCTCTAACTAATTTAGCTTTTGACTTTTATTTTTTTATTTACTGACCCGGCCCACTCGAAATGATCTGAAAATTTTTATGTCCGCTTTCATGAAACTGAAGCATCTAAAAATAGTGACTTTATATAAATAAATTACTGGATCCATTACTGATCTAACTGAATAACTTACCGTTACCAACTTTATACTCAAAGGATTAAGGCCCGCAAGTGTTTGGCGGCCAAATTCTGCATCCTTCATCCAACCAAACTTATCTCCTGCAAATCATCAACAGATCTTTAAAGTTGACAAAAAAAAAAAAAAAAAAAACAAGCTAGTGAACCAAAGAATGAGAAAGTTGTTGTAGTTACTATCGATCAATGTAGGAGTCTCAAAGAGCAAGACGTTATTTTGGACATTTTCTATAGACTTTAACAATCTTGGTAGAACATTCCCAAGAAACACATCACTGTCTACAGTCGGCAAATGAACCCCCTCATTGAACAGAGAATCAATGGCTGTGAAGAATGGGAAACCAAGATCTTCGTCTATGATAGTTGTTTCTAACGAAGGTATCACAGCCTTCAGCACTGAAAATACAGTCTTAAAGTTAAACGTAAGGTTTTTTACTTCTGAAAAGGCCTCATCCCTTGGCACGTAAACTTCACTACTTCTTGATTCTGATAATGGATCTGCAATTGCAATTCTATTCAGTAACTAAAATAAAAACATGTAAGTAATTAATCGTTGGTTGTTAATTCTTATCGTTTTAAGTTTTCAATATGATTCTCCTTTACTTCTTTTGTGTTCTAGTTAAGCGCGTACATTAGAATTTAACAAAATATGATTGATTAGTTTTAGTAAATTCGTATATCACACGGGTTTAGTACATAAAATATTAAATAAAATAAAATTTAATTAATTAAAAGTTTATATTTTAAGATAAACTATAATTAAAATCTTTCTTATTATAAACGTTTTTAGAAAACACATTTTGAACTTTCTTACTAGAAAGTTTTTAAAAAACATCTTTTGAACTTTCTTACTAGAACTCCTATATTTAATTATTTTTTATAAAAACTTTACTTTTTAAATACACTAACTTTAAAATATTTTGTATTTTTCTAAAAAAGTTTAATGTTTGTGAAAAAATTCTTTTTTATAAAATTTTGTTTCTTTAAAATAACTTTAATGAAAGAAACTTTTTCTTAATTTAATAATTAAATATTTTAATCTAAAAATAAATTAAATGATACTATTAGTAGATAATATGATTATTTAATAGGAGAGACCCAAAACGAAGAAAAATGGTAAGAATGAATATGATGATGCCACGTGTGATTTTTAGTTACTATTTTATTATAGTAGAATAATATAGTTTCTAACATTATGTAATAACAATTTTCTATATTATGTGTTAATTGCAAAAATCAATATGCATGTAAAAGGAAAGTAACTAAATACCTGTTTTTGTTGGAGCTCGGCCTGTTTTGCAACGCCTAGGGTAAGGATACTTTTTATTGCCAAGCACTGGCCGAGCCAAATTATCGGGATCCCTGTCAGGATCACCAAGATCATTATACACATCGTAATCGTAAATCCTATCCCCCTTTTCTCTAGGTTTATCTGGGGCGCCCTCGCCACGAAGAGTTGCTAGTTCCTTCTCTCGATAAGGCTTGAGGCCACTCGGGGTCGCTGAAGGTAGGCATGCTACCTGTGCCATACGTACATGCCCAAAACGAGTTATACGGCTATAAAGTTAAAGAATTACTCTGGTAAAAGTTAATATAATTTTTAGAGAAACATTGCTCATAAAATGATATCAATATATTTACCCAATTTTATTAATAGCATATTATGTCACATCTCGTACGTCCATGCACGTATTTAAGTTATTTTGAGATTAATCATGCAACACCTAAATGGTTACTAAAACTGCATTTTTGTAATGATTATTTGTTCGTGACATGAATGTCATCAAATTTATGGGGTTATAATTAATCACGTGTTTGAGGCTTGAAGGCATTTTAATCGTTTTCTGCAAATGTTATCCATGTGACCATGTGCTTCGCTTCTTCGTTATCCTTAGCTGCAGTTTGTGACCACATATATATATTTGGAAGGTATGATCACATGTATCAACCCTAAGTTTTTTGGAATTAAAATTGCATTGAAAGAAGAGGCTGTGAGGTCCAAAACTCACACAAAACAAAATTTATCTAGAAACATTGTAGATGTTGTTTAAAAAGATAATACCAAAACAATAATATCTCAAAGTCAATGAGCGGGCGTAAAAAGCTCGTGTTAGATTTTTAACACCAACACAAACGTAAGTGAAATTTATGGGTTTGAATTTAGTCATACTTTTTATATTTAATTTTAATCATACTTTTTGTAAATAACATAATATATATCATTTAATTATTTTATCATTAATATATATAATTATATAATTTATGTAAATGTATATTTATATATATTCAATATGTAAACAAAAATTTATATAACAGAAACAAAAATTTACATAACAGAAAGCTCGTTTAGATTCACGAGCCGGCTCGGGCTCGAGCTCGTTTACTAAACGAGCCATAATGTGAGTTCAAACTCGTTTAAGCTTGGCTCGATTTAAGCTTTTTCAAACCCATCCCGAATAACATGCGAGCCAGCTTGGCTAGTCTATACTCTTAGAAAATATGCGTGTCATGTTAAAGTTAATGTTATACACTCTTTGTTTTCTTGTCGAATTTTCGGGCTCACATTGCCCCACAAACACGGCTGTAATAAAACGCGAGGAACAACTACTTATAAATGAGTGAAGTTAGTAAGGTTCGTATGTTCATAATAAGGGTAAAATTGAAATATCACAATTTTATGTATTGATAAATTATACCTTACATAATAAAACTTATGTTAGGTGTTTAAAAGATTTCTTGAAATTCTCCTATCTATATAAAAGATAAAAAGATGTTTACTATAGGAATATAGATTATACAGTCTCCTTAATTTTAAGTTTATCTTCTTAATTTTAGTTAAACTTACAGTATATATTTATCAATCTATTATTTTCTAAAAGTTTAGAGGGATTTTATTAATTTTATATAATTACAAAATTACTCGCTCAACTATAACTAAACTTACAATCGACATTTATCAAATTATTAGTTTTTAATTTTTTTTAATTTTTTTAAAAGTGATCACACAAATTTTGTCTTTTAGAGTTTGACTACAAAGTTTATTTTTCCGTATCAAATTAAATTTATCAAAGTATTGTAACGTTCTTCTTTTACTCTTTATCTCGACATAAATTTTATTTTTAACAGAGCGTCACATTAATACATGGCTTGACATCTACTGGTTTATTAAATTAGAGAGTTTTTTCCTAAAAGAGTGTTGGTAGAAAAATTATTTACTAAAATTGGTGATTCTAAAAATAATTACCAAAATGGGTATTTCTTAAAAAACTCCTTTTCGCACTCTTAGTTGTATAAAATAAAAACATTTATATTTAAAAAAATGTTCATTAAGAAATTATAAGTGAAACGTGTTAAAAAATCCTAATTAATTTATCATCGTAAAATTTTTATATTGTTTTTCATTATAACTTTCAACATTTGGCTTTCAATTTAGTTATCCAATTCTTGTTCTTATAGTAAAAACTTTCTTTAACTATTATTAATCTAATATTGTTAAATGTTTTAATAATTTAACTTTTTAAATGTATTAACTGACTTAAATTATTAAATGATTTAAATAGTTTCGTATCGTTTGGTTACAAAGAACTCTTTAAAAATATATATTTATTAATTTATTTTAGGATTGTTGATTTTGTTAAGAGTTCCCGTTAAATAGAATTTCATATAAAGTTTGATTTTGTTTTTAATTTAAAAATAAAAATATTACTTGATATAAAGTTTTCGCATAAATGTAATAATTAATAATTAACTACATAAAAAACTGTTTTTAACACTTTAAAATAATATTTCATTATTATTAAGACCATTTAAAAAAATATAAGTTACTTCAAATATTTTAAAAAAGTTTATTTTAAAACTATTTAAAAACTAAAGTTTAATATATTAGCAAAAAGACGTAAGGCTAAACTAAAGTTAATTTTTTTATAATTTCTTAATGAACATTTTTTAAATATAAATGTTTTATTTTATACAATTAAGAGTGAGAAAAGGAGTTTTTTTTAAGAAATACCCATTTTGATAAATATTTTTAGAATCATCCATTTTGATAAATAATTTTTCTATCGATACTCTTTTGGGAAAAAACTCTTAAATTAGATATTACCAAAAACATATCTTTATAGGACAACATAAACTTAAAATATCGGATGTCCAAAAAACAAAAAAATTCTGTTTTTATAGCACGTGTTAAACATTCAAAATTTTATTAGAAAAGCCATGTTAGTTATAATGAAATGAACGAGAAAATAGAATGAACGATAGAATGAAATGAATGAGAGAATTAAATAAATTATTTCATTCCATTGTCATATTTGATTACCTTTTAAGAATAAATTAATCATTACTTTACGTTGTTTGTTAAGTATGAAAAAACAAATTAATAA
>BJCM01035830.1:2081-18445 GCA_018326385.1 Flaveria bidentis | reverse complement strand
AGTTTTATGAACACAACAGCTGAGCACAACAGCTGATGTCTTCAGCTGTTGTCCAGCTGATGTCTTCAGCTGTTGTTGTTCCAGCTGATGTCTTCAGCTGTTGTCCAGCTGATGTCTTCAGCTGTTGTCCAGCTGATATCTTCAGTTGTTTTCTAACAACTCTTCAGTAGTTTATCTTCAGTAGTTTTATATCAAAAGTTACACTTAAGCCCCTGCACAAAAGACACAATACAAAGTTAACCCTGAAGAATCACTTTATTTCAACAATTAACCCAACAATTACAACCAGCCTTTTTTACAGTTTTACTATTATGTTGTGTTGTTGTGTTTATGTTTAGTAATCGTGTGGTGTTGTTTCTCTATTTTGTGTTTTATGTTTATGCACTGATATTCTCACATGGTGCCAATTCTCTTCGGTGGGAGGTCATTCAGGTTTCAAACCAACCTTGAAACGATTAAAGGAATGCTTCTATTGGAAAGGTTGTTCTAAAGATGTTCATAAGTTTGTCAAGTAATGCCAAGTCGGCCAACGTGCTAAATATGAAACCGTGGCCTCTCCGGGTTTACTTAATCCTCTTCCGGTTCCCACTTCAATCTTTACGGATATATCCATGGATTTTATCTTAGGATTACTCTGAGTACAAGGTAAAGATACCATATGGGTCATTGTTGATAGACTCACTAAATATGGTCATTTCATTCCTTTATCCCACCCCTATACAACTGCTTTTTAGCTTAACTGTACCTTGATCACATTTTTTAAACTCCATGGTAATCCTATCAATATCGTTTCTGATCGTGACCCCATTTTCATGAGTAATTTTTGGCGTGAGTTCATGCGCCTTCAAGGTGTTACTTTGGCTACTTCCAGTGCTTACCACCCACAGTCCGACAGACAAATTGAGGTGCTGAATAGATGTTTAGAAGGTTACCTTCGTTGTATGACTATGGATGCCCCACTTCATTGGGTCAAATGGGTTCCTTTAGCTCAATGGTGGTATAACACCACACTGCATTCTGCCATTCATATGTCCCATTTTTGAAGCATTATTTGGCTACAAACCCAACATTCACATTCCTTTTGTGGCGGGGGATACTAATTTTGCTGCAGTTGAAGATTTGCATCGCGATAGAGAGGCGATGATTCAGACTCTTAAATGGCATTTACATGTTGCTCGTAACCGAATGAAGCAATTTGCTGATAACCATCGTTCGGAAAGAGTCTTTGAGGTGGGTAATTGGGTTTATGTGAAGCTGCAACCTTTGGTCCAAACTTCACTCAAATTGCATCGCAATGCCAAGTTGGCTCCTCGCTATTATGGTCCCTTCCTCATTGTGGAAAAGTTTGGATCTTCTGCTTATCGGTTGGACGTTCCTCTTGATGCTATGATTCATTCCACCTTTCATGTTTCCTTCCTTAAACTTACTCGTGGTGCTCGCTCCCCAGTGGCGCCCCTACCCATTGCACCTCGATTCTTGCTCCAACCTCGCGCTATCTTGGATCATCGTCTTATTAAAAGAGGCTATCGGTCAGCTGCTCAGGTGCTTGTTCATTGGCAAGATCTTCCTATAACGGATGCTTCATGGGAATTCGAGGATGAATTTCGTATGTGTTTTCCTCATTTTCACTTTTGAGGACAAAAGTATTCTTAAAGGAAGGGTATTGTTAGTATACAATTGAAATGTAATAGTTGAGGGACTTAAAATGTAATATGCTATAGTAAGGGATCAGTCGTTAATTGTAGTTCAATGCGGTTGTTACGAACATAACGGTAATAAAAGGAGCCATAGCTAATCGGAGGAGGTTAGCTTGGAATTGTGAATCTTCTTCTTTTCTTCTTGTTCTAATTCTAAGCCTAATAGTTTGTTTCTTTTGTTCTTAATTTTTGTGGGTTTTCCTTGATCCGAGGATGGATGATTGATTTATTGATGATTGATGGTTTGATTCTCCAGGTTGAAAAAAAAGACGGGAAAATGAACGGAGCTGTGCTTGTGGCAGTTGTTACCGCGGTGGGCAACATGATTCAAGGATGGGAAAACGCCTGTATTGCTGGTAAATTGTTTTGAATTTACATCATTTTTACTATCCATTGATCACAAAGTGAAATCATGTTATATGTTACTGATTCATGACTGAAAATTGTTGTTGTAACGCGATTTAGGGGCTATTTTTTACATAAAGAAAGAATTCAGCTTGCAAAGTGAACCAACCATTGAAGGTCTAATTGTGGCTAGTGATGTAATGGTCACCCAATGTTTACATCCTTCTGTTGGGTAGACGGCTTAGGAATCGGGTTTGCAGTTACTCTAGTTCCTGTTTATATATCAGAAACATCACCTCCTGAGATCAGGGGTTTGCTTAATACTTTACCGCAGCTCATGGGGCCAGGTGGGATGTTTCTTTCATACTGCATGGTTTTTGGTATGTCGGTGATGGATTCGTCTAATTGGAGGTTGATGCTTGGTGTTGTATCAAACCATCACTTTTTTACTTTGTTTTTACAATCTGTTTCTTGCCTGAATCTCCAAGATGGCTTGTTAGTAAAGGAAATATGCTCGAGGCCAAACATGTTTTGCAGAGATTACACGGTAGAGATGATGTTGCAGACATGTTCTTTTGTACATCCATGGTTAATTGCTCTTGGTTCATTGACAGTCGTATCAAAACTGCATTTTTTTTAAATCTTTTCGTTGGCTTGTCACTTTTTATGTCGTTTTATTGATCTTTTTACATTCTTTATAAGAAGAGATCCATTGTGTTTGTCTGAAATCAACAGGTGAGATGGCGTTTCTGGTTGAAGGCCTTGGAGTAGGGGGAGAGACATCCATCAAAGAGTACATAATCAGTGGACCTACAAACGACATTGAAGAAGCTGATAAAATAAATATGTATGGTCATGAAAAAGGTGCATCATTGATTGCTTGTATCACGTCAAGGAAGCGCTAGTAACCAAAACATCCCTCTTATGGACCCACTTGTGACCCTTTTTAGCAGTGTCCATGAAAAGCTTCAAGATGGTATGAGCAGCAAATGAATTATGCTTTTCCCACATTTTGGGAGCATGTTTAGTGTCACTAGAAATCCAGTTCAAACCTGAAAATTTGGGATGAATAGAGTGTTTGTGGTAGAGAAATCTGATCATGCTACTGGAAATGATTCTGATGATAATCTACATTCTCCATTGATTTCTAGCCAAACTACGAGTTTGGAAAAAGATATAATTTAGCCTGCTTCTCATGGAAGTTTTAGAAATAATAACAATAAAGAATAGTTGAGCAGCACCGACATCGGAGGTGGTTGGCAGCTTGCTTGGAAATGGTCAGCATTAGATGGTCAAGATAGAAACAATGAAGGTGGGTTTGAAAGAATCTATATACACCGACAGATTGGCGCTGATATGCCAGCTGATGATGAGTCCTTTCAGGCTGCAACTCTGGTTAGTCGTCCTGCACTATATTCCAAGGATCTTATGGACCAACATCCAGTTGGGCCAGCCATGGTTCACCCAGCTAAAGCAACAAAAAGGTCCAAGTTGATCTGATCTTTTCGAGCCAGGGGTCAAGCATGCATTGTTTGTTGGGATTGGTCTTCAGATACTTCAACAGGTAATAAAAATTGAACTTTTTGGCTAAAGTAATTTGGGTAAAGTTGACACGACCCACTGATGATATTTTCTTGAATCTTGAGCAGTTTTCTGGAATCAACGGAGTTCTTTACTACACGCCTCGGATCCTTGAAGAAGCAGGGGTTGGTGTCTTTATCAAATTTGGGCATTAGTTGAACTTCTTCATCTCTTCTCATTAGTAACCTTACAACTTTGTTGATGCTCCTTTGTATTGTAGTTGCCATGAGACTTATGGATACCTCAGGAAGAAGGTAAAAACCTTGTGTTGAATAGCATTATAAACGGATACAATTTTGATTAAACCAGAACAAAACCATAAAAAATAACTAACTTTTAAAATCTTGGATCTAAGTAAATTGATCGTGTTACTGATACAAAATGATGACGTGACAGCTGACATGTTGATAACTTTGACACTGAAACCATTTAACCCGTAAGATTACCAATTACCATAATTAAAATATTAAAATGGTTTTGTGTGTTGTAAAATGATAATTATGCCCTTTCATGTTACTGGAGGACACTGTTACCGACCACGATTCTTGTATTGATCTTAAGCCTCATAGTTTTGGTCATTAAGGTTCAGTAAACTTTGGCAGTGTTGCAAATGCAGCTATCTCAACTGCTAGTGTTATCATCTACTTTTGTTGCTTCGTTATGGGATCTGCATTGCCATTTGTGCCCTCACATTTCGGATCTGTTCACCACCTATTCTCTGCCTGTGCTGTTTACTTCTATTGGTCTGACGGGTGTGTTTGCTTTTTACGCCATTGTATGCATCATATTGTGGATGTTTGTTTTTTTGAAAGTGCCAGAAACGAAAGGGATGCCTATGGAAGTGATCACTGAGTTCTTCTCAATTGTTTTTTTGAATTTTGCTTGTTTAATAACTAGTTCACCATCAAACTACGATTGTTTTGTAGTTATACTTATGTGATTAAACGTGTACACTAATAAGCTATAACTGGCTTACATGATGTTTCAAGAGATCTGAATTTAATTTAAATTATTTTAGGTGTCATTTGTTCATTAAGATGCAAAACTTACGAGTGGAGTGTGAATTTTGAAACTAAACATGACATGAACTCAATACATAAATTTACGGGTTAAGTTTGGTTTAACTGGTTCCGGCTAAAACACGTTTAGCTAATGAGTGGTGTTTAAGTTGACTATTGACATGATAGGCTTGCATGTTGACCATTTAACATGTTTATTTAAATTAACTTGTTTTAAAATTTTAGTTTTATGGCTTAAGATACCAGGTCACGATAGATCCATTTAACATGTTTGTTTGTATTAGTTTGTTAGAAAAATAGTTTTTATGTCATAGTTACCACTCATAACTTACAATGATTGATAATATTATGCTAAGATTTAAGAAATGAAAGCCAACCATCAAGTTTTACCGTTTAAACATAGTGGTTTATATGCGTTTGTATTTTTTATTGCAATATATTTATATGTAAAATTAAAAAAAATCATGTTAGATTGATCGTGTTCGTGTCAACCCGTAAACGTTCTTTGTCGTTTTTTAGGTTCAAGTGTATGACATAGCAATAGAGTTTTGAGTTCTTGTCTTGACCACCTACTTTGCATGTTATCCTTCATCTCTCTAAAACTATGATCATTGTGATGGTGTTGTTACATTGTTTCTTGCTCATGGGGTAAATCTCTTTCAGAGAAACCATATTTGCTACTTCAATGTTATAACAACTAACAAGCCAATAAACTACTTCTAGTTATCCCAATATCTTAGTATTTTGTCTTAAAATGGTTGTTAATCCATCAGTATGTTACACTTAAGCTACATATTGATAAGTAAATCACAATTTATAGTAATGTCATTTAAGAGGTTATGACATAAAACTAACTTAAATAAAATTTGAACCGCTAATGGTTCAGAATCATCTGTATATGGAGATGAACCTCACGATCTTTAACAACTGACAACTAGGGTTTGAAACAAGCCTCAAGCTTTATTAAGGGTTTTACAATGATTCATGAATCTTGCACAAGAAACACATGCTTGTACCGTACAACCTCATTAAGCCCTCTAGATTATGACGACCCGGGTGAAACGTTGACCCGGATCTTGTGATCTCAGCCGGAGTAAACGACCCACAAGAATTTACAGCAAATCTAATCAAATTCTTGATTTCCAACTTGCGAAAGAGATCGAAAACTTCAGTTCATATGCTGTTCGAAGGATCTTGATCTAAAAATCTGCATCCCTACGGAGAAAATTATAAAGAAAATGGGAAGATGGTCCTGCGATTTCAGATATCTTCTCATACTCGTTGCAATCGCATTCATCTATACACAGGTTGGTTGTAACTTCGATTGTTCTTCAAACTTGAGTAAAATTGCTTTTCAGATTGATCAAATTACATTCTTTTCATACCCAATTGCAACACCCAAATTCCCAATTCATCAGGTGAAGCTGTTTGCCACACAATCAGAGTACGTCGATAGAGTTTCGGCTGCTGTAAGTATAGTCGTATATCCCTTTGTTATTGCTTCAAGGTATTAGGGTTTTAGAGTCTGTATAGTTGATATGCTGGTCAATTAAACTGTTTGATCATGGATTAATAGACAATTTCATTATATGATTATGTTTTATCGTGTCCCTAGAAACTTATGATAGTAATTAGCTTGTTTATGAGGGTTAATGAGTATGTGCACCATTAATCCTCAAAAGTTATGTTGTGGGAGCATCTAGTGGATGATTGGATCATGTTCATAACAGGTGGAAGCTGAAAATAATTGCAGGAATCAAATGCGTTTGCTGATCGATCAAATAGGCATGAATCAGGAGAATATTGTGATTTTGGAAGGTATTTTACTATTTTGTATCATGTCTTAGTTAGATGTCATGTTCTCATGTTCTCTTGTTTATACATAGTTTATGCTATTCGGTTTCGTAATCTGTGTGTTACTGGTATTTTAGAGAAAGTAAAACGCCAAGAACAAGAATGTGAACGCTTGAGGGCAGTTGTTCAAGATCTTGAAAGTAAGTTCATATTGTATTATCAGCATCTTGTTATAGTTTCTTTGATGTATTTCTCTTTTCTGAATGACAAAATGCTTCCTTTTTATTTATTGGTCTTCAGAGAAAGGTGTTAGAAGTTTGATACGAGATGCCCAGGTTGATGAGAAAGTTGAATCTATAATTTAATTTCTTGATTTTTATTATATTTCGTGTGCAGATAAGATAGCACACACTTAAATCATAAATGTATATACTTCATCATTTTAGGTGCCAGTGGCAGCTGTTGTGATTATGGCTTGCAATCGTGCTGATTATCTTGAAAGGACTATTAACTCTGTCTTAAAGTATGTTCTACGTAAATAACATCTTATTTTAATTTTTACCATAAGTTAATTAACCTTCCATGGGCTCATTGTATTGCCATTTCTTCATGATTTTCAGATATCATAGTTCTGTTGCGTTGAAGTTTCCGATATTTGTGTCTCAGGTATGTCTAACACACTTGTTGGAACTTTAGTTCAGGATAATATTTGAATATTGATATTAATATTTTTAGGATGGATCAAATGCTGATGTTAGAACAAAGGCTATGGATTATGATCAGCTGACCTACATGCAGGTAAGTGTTACTTAAAATCAGGTTGATGTGGGTTATTTTTGACCTCTAACGGGTCAATGAGAAAACTTTCAAGCTCGGTTAAAAATAGAATTGGTGGAATAACGAGTTTAACCCAAAGTTAATTGTAAATGCTTACAACCCCTTAAATTGTTCTATTAGAAGCATTAGATTATTACCTAACGATAATGTTCTCATAATCATATCTAATGCATTAATTGTTTATGACATTACAAAAGGGACACAAAAAGGTTTGTGGTCCAACTCGACCTGACTCACTTTAAAAATTACCCATTCTGCCTCGAACCCATTTCGACCCGTTACAGACCCGCCTGCTCAACCCATTTTCCACCTCTGGCTCCAATGTCTTGAAATCTATGCGCGCGCGTGCGTCTCCATTTTCATGCAGCACTTGGATTATGAACCTGTACTTACTGAAAGGCCTGGGGAGTTAATTGCATATTACAAGATAGCTCGTAAGGATAGTTTGCATAAAACTCTCATTCCGTCCTGCCTCTTGCAGGGAATAAACTTTTTCCTACGGATTACCAATTTACCACCATATTTTCAGGTCACTACAAGTGGGCACTTGATCAGTTGTTTTACAAACATAATTTTAATCGGGTCATCATACTTGAAGGTATATATCACTTTGTTTTAGGTCCTTTTTTCTGGGAATTTGAGAACAAAATGCTGATAATAGTTAAATTCATATAATGCAGATGATATGGAGATTGCTCCTGATTTTTTTGATTACTTTGAGGCGGGCGCAGATCTACTTGATAAAGATAAGTAAGACATCTGCATGAACTATGATAACATATGCTATACTCTGTTCTTAATTCATTGGGTTGAAAGAATTCTTAATTTTGCAATTTGTATTCTTACAACCGTGATAGGTCAATCATGGCCATCTCCTCATGGAATGACAATGGGCAAAAGCAATTTGTGCATGATCCTTGTGAGTCTAGCTTTGTTTAACTAATTTGTATAGACTTTTTGGTTACTTTAAATTCTAAAAAATATCTTATTTCTTTAATTAATTCTCCAAATACAAACCGCGTGTACATAATATGCTTAAACATGACATTTTACAGATACACTATATCGCTCAGATTTTTTCCCTGGCCTCGGATGGATGCTATCTAAACCAACATGGGATGAGCTTTCTCCAAAGTGGCCAAAGGCATATCCTTTTTTATGAGTTTGTGTTTTGTGATTCAAGCTCGTGCTTAAAAGATACTTGTTTTATTTTAATTTATGTCGAGTCAGAATTTTCTTTGACGAAAATATTACTTACTGGGATGACTGGTTAAGATTAAAGGAGAATCACAAAGGGCGGCAGTTTATTCGTCCAGAAGTATGCAGGACTTACAACTTTGGGGAGCATGTAGGTATCTTCCATCAGCATTTTGTTTAAGTTGGGCTACTTGCATATATTAGGCCAGAACAAAGCATCAAAATTTCAAAATATTAATTTAAGGTAACCAATTTCCAAAATTTTTGATTTTAGATGATCTGACCTGGTAACCGGTCAAAAATGGTAGCACGTCACTTTTGATCATGCTGACTTTTTTCTTGACACGCGCTTGAAAACCCTTAATTATAAGTAGTTACCTTAAAACAATTGTTTTAGAAACTTCAATGGTTTTTTTCTGGCCTATAATATGTTGGTTACCAAGAACATACATCAAACCAAAGTCAGTTCCTTATTTATATTAGCCATTTAAGCATACTAATACTTTGATATATTGATTGTTTGTATCTGTTTCTTTTTTCCAGGGTTCTAGTTTAGGACAGTTCTTCCAACAATATCTTAAACCTATTAAACTGAACGATGTTCAGGTATCTAACAACCTAGACCTTCTGTATCTAATGTGGATTTTTTGGTATATATCTCATCATTAACTATTTGTGCTATATTAAAGGTTGATTGGAAGTCGATGGACTTAAGCTACCTAATGGAGGTATGCATTTCACAAACTAAAGTCCTTTAGGTAGTAAACTTAGATGAGAATTGGAATATATAATTAACCATTTTGAATATTCATGATAGACTTACGGTTTGTTTGTTTGTAGGATAAGTTTGTGAAGCATTTTGCCGACCTCTTGAAAAATGCGAAGCCCCTATTTGGAAACGATCTTGTTTTAAAGACGAATAATGTAAATGGAGACGTGCGTATACATTATACAGATCAATCGCACTTTGAAAACATTGCCCGCCAATTTGGCATTTTTGAAGAGTGGAAGGTATCACATTTTCATGTCAAAAATCTCTGTTTTTATTTAAACTTTTTCATGAACCTCTGTTACTTTCCTTCAACTTATCTAGGATGGCATACCAAGGACCGCATATAAAGGAGTTGTTGTTTTCCGATACCAATCCTTAAAGCGTGTATTTCTTGTTGGACCGAATTCTCTACAACAGTTGGAAATCCGTAACCCGTAAAATACGCAGATTTTCCAAGATTTTACGGTATCAGATCTTTTTTGTAAGAATTAGGCAGAAACATATAGTTTTGTATTTAGTCTAATTCATATATTGGATACTGTAGTATGAACATATTCCATCCTTCCAAGCTGATAAAACCTCTGTTTTTTTTCCTGTTTTCATTCAATATTTCAAGGCGTGTATTTAGCTATTTATATATTGTTGGGTGTCGAATCCAGCAAATAAATAATAAAAATGTGAACATACCGTACACACACTAAGAATAGTATGAGCGGAAATAGAGTTCGTGTCCTCAGGAATACGTGTCAATTATTTTATACCAAAAACGTTTTAGCACAGTTACTTTGATTGATTATGGAATAAGGAAGGTGGGGGTTTTAATTAAAAACTAAAACTAAAGTAAATTACAAAAAAAGTAGAAAAATTCCAGTGAGCTGACACGACCGTGTCAAAACTGTAAAGAAAATTCCACGCGGTCGTGTTAAGGTTCTGCTGGAAAAACGAAAATTGACATTTTTTTGTATTTTTTTAAATATAAAAAAGAGATTATAAAAGACATCAATTAAATTATAAAATAAATTAAAAAATGAAGACTAATTCCAACACTAAGGTAATTCCTTGACTCGATTTGGCTTACGATCATTAACGATTATGATGCAATGACAATTTTCAATTAATGATTTGTATCGGTACTAGACATCACGCCGTTCAAATATCCCCTCTATCTAATGTCCAATCGATCGCAGTTCGTTGATTGGAGCCAACCCGCTACTCTAAGCTCACGCCGTTCGGATCTTAGCGTGCGAGGTTGCAACGATAGAAGTATCGATTATAGTTAAACACACACGCCGTTCGGTATGCTTAAATAGATTGTGTGATTCTATAACGAGAATGAAATTCATAGACAAACTCAAACCGTTAATTGTTCCTTATATCAAAAATCAAAACTTGATTAGGGTTTTAAATCTTGAAGAACTTTATTAGAGAAATTAATAAAGTGGCCAATTTTATTAACAATCTAATATATACCGGATTAGATCCGAGTTTAAGATCAAGAATTAAACAAACAAACCATCAAAATAAAAACATCTCATAATCGTTTCACATAAGTTCAAACCAAAATCATAGAAATTAAACCTTAATGTTGAAATCAAAGATTGTTCTAACCGAACATGACGACTAGATCAATCATAACTAAAATAGAAATAACACTTACGAATCGAAAACCAACAAAAAACCTAAATTGTTACGGCTCTTCTTGCTTGATGAATTTGATTTTTTAATGAAATCTTTTCAAGATTGCTTCTAAGATCCTTCCAAGATGCACCTTCTTTTCTCTGTAGTCTTCTTCTATTTATTCTTCTCCTTTAATTTTCAGGTCCACATTTTTAGGTTTTATTGTTCTCTATCTTCAAAAAATTTGAAGATAATCATATTCAATAAAAATTCCTAATTTTTCTTGCATTCTTTAAAATTCAAGATTCTATTTAATAAATATTTTCTTTTAAGTCTTTTTCTTCTCTCTCAATTGAATGCACCTACAAAACAAACCAAAACACACCAATGTAAATTTCATTTCACAAAAGTACTATTATATAAAATAATTAAAAAATGCATGCAACTAATGCAAAATATATGCTAAAATATACTCTAAAATTAATATAATTTATGACTAAAAATATAACTAACATATATGATTTCTTTGATCCATGATCAAGTGAATTGCAATTAGAGTGTGTCTGACAGGATGAGGATGGATAACAGGTCAAAACAAAAAGCAAATGCTTTTTATATAACTAAGCAACAGACTCAACACAACTGACAAATTCTCTAATATATTATTAGCCAGTAAAGGTGGTTGGCCACTAACGGCCATTCTTGACTCGGCTCTGATAATGCAATTCTAGGATTCGAGACTTGGAGAACATGTGACATTGAGTTGGATGTTTTGAATAATTTATTTGTTAGTTATAAATTATTTGATTGGGAAGCTAAATCAGTGCAATTTTAAAAGTTAGATGTATCAAATTGACACGTTTGATTATTGGATGCTACATAACACCAAGTAGGACATAGGCTCAGTCCAACAACAGAGAGGGTATAACAGTCACCAAATCGATCCCATTTCATCATAGAACTCCCATGCCGCCTTTTGTGTCATGGTTTATGTCGGTTCAAACCCCTGTATATGAAACATAACCCGGAAATATGTCTAGTCATGGGATTACTTGTTTTAACAATTTCTCATATGCTAAAATCGTAAGTATGTCTAGTTCGATGTGTTTGTGAACGACGAAGATGACAAAGTCAAATCTAGCTCTATTTAAAATGTTTTTGGTAGATCTTCATCATTCACAAATACTTTGATCATGATTTACTTCTTTACATCAACATAGCTTGAAAGATTCGTCCAAAAAGATGGGTGGACTCTAGTTATAGGTTCCAACATTGTAATACGTACGTACTACAGATGTACTTTCTTCTTGTACTACACACAACTAGCATGGTATGACAAAAAAAGTGTCATAGTTAACAGGTCGGCATATATTGACTACATGATAAATGTAAACTTGTAGAAAGTGGTTGTTATGGTAGAAAATTGAGAGAAGAAATTAAGATTACAAAGATTATGCAAATCACAATTGATTATTGGTACATCACAATTGATTATTGCTTTTAAGTACAAGTGACAAATAACGATATAACTAATTTGGCTGCTGCTAGTTATTACCATGTTATTATGGCTACTAAGTTTTAATAACATATAAAATACTTTTTGATTTATGTAATTCTTAACCTAAGAATCAAAACTAGGAAATCTCATTGAAATCCAAATCGAAGTCTTCTCAAGTTGCTATAGTGACCGGTAAATTTTGCTATTGTATTCTCACTGTGGATTTTAATCTATACGATGTCTTAAAATGTTACATTTTTTATGACCGAATGATAGGAGTATCGTCCGACCACTTTGTCAAAGTGAGCCATTTGCTCCAAATTAGACTTTCGAATACCAAGCCCCTTAAATATGTTTCCAAGTATATATTTAAAACTTGCACTTGCTCATAAGTTTGTGAAAGGTATGTGGTGAACAAGACAAGTGTCACCCTAAAAAGTATAAATTCTTTCAATGATTGTTTTGGAAATATAGATTCTTTTATTTGATACAACAACAACAAAGCTGTCATGTAGTTTGTAGATATTATTAAAGAATACTTGAGCTATATGTGCTACTGGGAATAAAACTAGCATACTTACTAAGTCGATTAAACACCAAAATGATATCTTATACGTTACAGTCTTACAGAAAACTTATATCCTCTCACACACATATTTAAAATTTACTTTTAAATTTATACCTTTTACTGGACCCACAACCTTTAGCAAATAGAAATATCATACAACACAGGTAACATAACCAAATTTCATGAATCATGGGACTATCGAATCTCAAAGAAACGCCAAAATTATTTATAAAAATTCAATGGGACCCGCAAAAGGATACAAAAACACGCCAATCATCGTACTCAACTTACGCGGAGTCGAGGATTATCATCTGTTCCCATCCATACATCTGTCACCATCTTCCTTCCTCACAAGTTCAAACACATGAATTGCTCCTCTACTCTATCCAATCCCCCCTTTTGATCCAACATCTCACATACCACCATCTCAATCTCATCACAAATCATCAATTCATGCTGTTTTCCGCAAAATTCAACCCACAATCTTCACCACTTTTAATGTAAAAGTCACACTCTTGCTTCCGATCATCAATTAGACACCACAATCAGCATGGTATTCGACAACAAAAACGACCACCCAACTTCATCTTCCAACGGCATTCGATCGGTCCCAAGAGAAGACTCCCCGCTCCTCGGAACATCTGATTCGTTGTCGTCAACGCCCAAGACCTTCGCCAACGTCTTCATCGCCATCGTCGGCGCCGGCGTCCTCGGCCTCCCTTACACCTTCATGCGCACCGGCTGGATCACCGGATTCCTCATGATCCTCGCCGTCGCCGGCCTCGTCTACCGTGGGATGATGCTGTTGATCGAAACCCGAAGAAAACTCGAATCCCCACTTACGTATACCAAAATCAATTCGTTTGGTGATTTGGGGTTCGCTGTTTGTGGCCCCGTCGGCCGTCTCGCCGTCGATCTGATGATTCTGGCCTCACAGGCCGGATTTTGCGTCGGATACCTAATCTTCATCGGCAACACATTAGCAAATCTGTTCAATTCCACCCAAATTGAATCGATTAACTATCTTCACACCAGTGGTTACATTTGGGGCTTGAAAGCTAAAACCTTTTACATTTGGGGGTGTTTCCCGTTCCAATTGGCTTTAAATGCGATTCCGACGCTGACCCTGTTGGCCCCTTTGAGTATTTTCGCAGACATTGTCGATATCTGTGCGATGGGTGTAGTAATGGCGGAAGACGTCACTGTTTTCATGAATAACACCATAAATGTTGAAGCTTTTGGTAGTTTTCCGATGTTCTGTTATGGTCTTGGGGTTGCTCTGTTTTCGTTTGAAGGAATTGGAATGGCATTGCCTTTGGAATCAGAGGCCCGGGACAAGAAACGATTCGGGTCGGTGTTGGGTTGGGCTATGTTGTTCATTGCATCCATGTATGGGTTCTTTGGAGTGTTGGGTTACTTTGCATTTGGTCATAACACTCAAGATATCATCACTGCAAACATGGGTAAAGGTGTTTTAAGTTCTTTAGTGCAGTTAGGACTCTGTGTGAATCTGTTCTTCACATTCCCATTGATGATGCATCCAGTTTACGAAGTAATGGAGAGGAGATATTGGGAAGGAATGTATTGTTTGTGGATGAGATGGGTGCTGGTTATGGTGGTGAGTTTGGTGGCTCTTTTCGTGCCAAATTTCACTGATTTCTTATCGCTGGTTGGGAGTAGTACTTGCTGCATATTGGGGCTGGTGTTACCGGCGTTGTTTCATTATATCGCGTTCAAGAATGAGTTGAAGAGGGAGGAGCTTATGTGGGATTTGGGGATGATTGTTTTGGGTGTGATTCTTGGTGTATTGGGAACTTGGTTTTCTTTGATGGAGATCTTGTTTTGAACATATGAAATATGAATCAGGATTTGAATTTGAATTTGATGATGAATTGAAGTGTATCATACTATCAATCATCACATCAAAGTGTTATGTGGATGTGAAAGAAGAGGGCCTTCAATCAAACAACGGAGATAGCTTGTTTTGGTTCTTTATGGCAATGGGAGTTGGTCTACATTAGTGCTTGATGTTGATCATTTGGTTGGAGGTTTGTGTGTGTGTATTGTGGTGTTTATGGGGTTGAAGTCTTCTCATTGTGAAAAAATAAAGATCATTCTTTTGGTAGTGAAATGAATATTAAAGTTTGTTTTCATGTTTGTGGTGGATTCAATGTTGGCGTAAAGCCAAGAGAATGAAGGGTGTGAGAGTGTTTGTTGTCTTATTGTTTTTATTTGATTTGGCATTGTTATGGGTAAGTTGACAATTTATGAATTTTTTTATTAACATGATTTCATGGCATGACATTTGAAGTTTAACATGTTAGTATTTAGGGTAAAGAGATTTGCGTTATTGATGAGTCAACACGTTAATAATTACGATAAAACACATGTCTAAATGGGTTGAAACGGTTTAACATGTTTGTGACACACATTAAAGGTTTTAACTTATGCATTAATTAGGTTAGTTTGTTGATATGACACATAACTCAATATCAAATCAGTGTAAACAAAAAACCGAATATATTTTAATTAAATGGAATGTAATTTTTGCTAACTTATATTTATCATATTAATACCAAGGAGTTTAAATGTTTTTATTTTCTTTCACTCTTTTGTTGTTACATACATTTTTAATCTTCACTAACTAGGTTAATACTCAAGGTTAATGCTCATGTACCACACGCTTTGAATAAATAAAATATTAAATAATTATTATTAACATTACATAAAGTGATAAAAGGATATTATCATTTTTTAAATGTTTGTTACCTCTTTTGTTTTTCGAAAAAAAGTTAATTTTTAAACAAACTGTTTCAAAATAAATCTTTTTAATAAAAGTGATATTTTTAATAATTTATTTTATATTTTAATTTTAATTATTTTTGTTTCAAAAGAATTTGTTTAAGAAACACGGGTTTTAAAATATATTGTGTTTTCTAAGAAGTTTGAAATTCTTTTAAAAAACTTATTTTATAAAAAGTTATTTCTTTAGAAATTGTATTTGTATAAAGATCTCTTTTTTAATTTAGTAAAAATTAATATGAAAAAAATAAAGAATATTATTAGTACTTAATGTGAGATTTTTAGGAAAGATAAACGAAAAAATAAAATTTTTGAGTCCTAAAATTTTAGTAAAAGAAGTTCTTATATTACATTTGTTTCGAAACATTTTGAAATATTTTAAAACTATTAGATAGACCCGTAATTTATATTTATATTTCTTGTAATATGTATTAATTCTTCAGGAATGTTTCTTGAACTTCTGTAAAACATTTGTCAGTTAAAAAAATTATTTCACAAAATTTCATGATAAGAAATGTTTATGAAATGATTAATTCTAAAGGTGTTCATTAATCGTCTAAAATGGACCAGACCAAATAAATTTGGTTGGTTTAGCTGGTTTAAAGCTAGACATTTCGAATTAAACCATATCATGATA